>NNCF01125962.1:907659-981563 GCA_002313205.1 Laupala kohalensis | reverse complement strand
CATAGAAGTACTGTGTAGATATAAGTTTTTGGCGATGTCTCATTCAGTGCGTCTTTATTTCAGTCATCATACCTTTCCGAACCCTGAGATGGGGAGAGGTGAATGAGTCAGAATAGAAGCGTTTGGTTTATACTACTTATATGGACAGTACTCAGAGTTAAATAAAAATAAATAATTGAAAATGCAAATATTTGAAAATAAGAACGCAAAGTACGTATGATCAATTCATGCTCCCAGGCAACGCCGGGTTCATTCAGCTAGTATCGTATGAAAATAAATGAAAATTTGTTCATCATCTGTCTCCAACCTTGAGGAGTATGGCCGTGAAAGTTCCTTTCCAATCCGTATTGTAGTTTGTACGGTTAACATTCAATTATTTTTTTAGGTTGCACGATTACAACCAGTGTTATATTGTAGATCATTATATTACTAGAACATGTAATTTATTTGTTCCTTAAGTAGTTTTATATTATTTATAACTCGAGAATTAAACTTTTGTGTTATTAGTTCATATTTTAGACAAACGTTTTCTATGTTTATTTAATTCCTTTTCAAATAGATGAAGAACTTAAGAGAATTGCAAATTATGTGAAATTACTTTCGACAATACACATCATTTGTAGGCAATGAGATTTGATTTCTTTACTTCACTGTATAAATATAAGAAATTATAGGAATATATATATATAGTAATTTGTGATTCGAATTATACCAATTCCATACGATATCTAGCAATTATATTCAAATTCTGTTAAAAACTATATTTTATCACAGTATTACGCAAACGTTTTCTAATATCATTTACATTGCCTATGAAGACCTTGCGAGACAACGAATCTCGAGATGTCGTTTAAATATAGAGAATGGTAAAGTTTATTGAAGTCAAGAATATACAGAATATTTTTGTTATAGAAGTCCAAAATGTGTATAATAAAAAAATACAAAATATTTCTTTAATAGCGGTGTAATGAAACATTTTATCTCGTTACTATTTACCAGCGGTACTATTAGTCTTCCAAATATGGGCGCCGTTTCAAATAGACCTATGATTGGTCGAACGAAACTTCCCCTGTCGAAGAAGAAGCAGGAGAGACGCGTTGCAAACCTAACAGATCCATAACTGGTCAGAGCGTGGGACTTAGAAAAATAAATGGGCCCTTTTATGTTATCAGTAGTGTACGTGACAAGACTATGGTACTGCTTGGCGAGAGACGTGTTTTTTTAGTGCAGTAGACTAATGTATTTGAGCGGTTCATCGTAGCCCTGCGTGTGTTCTATGTAAATATTAGTATCTCTTGATGTTGCTCCAATGAGAATGAATTTTCCTTAATTATAAAGAACGACTAGTTTATTTTCGGACACTAAGCATAAGTGTGTCATATTTAAAAATGAATTACCAGGATGTACAACCGAACAGTTTCTTGTAACGTCTTGAAATTTTTTCGAGGGAGGTGGAATACGGAAGTTACTCTTGTCAATTTGTTTTTAGTTTTATATTTAACTGAGGTACCTCTGTGCCTAAAGAATGAATATCGTGTCATTATTTGTTTCTGGTAGTTCCGCTACATTTTATGTAAAGATTTTTAATGTTTTATATATCTGCATTGGATGCTTATGTATTAATGCATAATATACATTAAAGTATTGCTGGTGAAAATGGATTTCTGAAATGATTAAGAAATAATTTCCTATATTAATGGTCTTAACCGAAATTGCGGTGTGTCTTGAAATAAACTTGCCGTCCAAGGAAAGGAAAATTATAAATAAATTTTATGTCAGAAAAGCAGTACAAACTGCATATAACCACGTGGAGGACAATAAACTAATTTACTATCCGGAAGCAAGCAAGGGACCGTCCCATCAATTCCGATCAAGGACCCTAACGCAGAGGCGGATTGAAAAATTTCTAGATAAGATAAAAAATTAGCTACGAGTTATAATACTAATAGAATATCAACATGTTTGTAATTTAACACACACAAAATATTTTACATATAAGAATTATTATCGAACTATAGATTCTGAGTATAGTGTTCACAAATCATAAGAATTGAAATAACACTAAATTCACAATTTCTTGTTTCAATAAACGCACTTCTAGACAAAAACCTATAGAATCTGTATAAGAAATCCTCCTCTACCCGAAGGAAAACCGGAGAAAAACCCGGGCCAGGATGGAGCTACAGAATTAATGTACACAACCGTCCCAAAGTTGAGTACACTTCAAACTAAATTAATATTAATCGTAAGACACAACACAATCATGCAAGAAAAGTTTTTGAAATGTTATTTTAAAAGTACCGCAGCAATGGCATGATAAAGTACAAGACGGATTTAATTTTTATTAAATTAAAAGTACAAGACGGATTTAATTTTAAGTACAAGACGGATTTAATTAAAGTACAAGACGGATTTAATTTTAATTTTTATTAAAATAAAAAAGTTATTTTGCATTGTAGAAGCACTGGTGCAGGAGGTAGCTTTTAACCGCGGATTTGAAGAGATTCAATTTCATAATATCTTTTATATTTTTGGGGAAGGAGTTATATAGAACGATTCCCGAACGATAAGGTCCTTTTTGACAAAGAGTGGTTGACACTCTAGGACGAATATTATTACTATTGCGAGTATTGTATTCGTGAACGAGACTGATCGTATGAAGCAAGGGTGGAACTTCAGTAATTCGGTCTTAACAAACACGACCGTTTCATAAATATAAATGCAGGGAAGTGTTAAGATGTTTAATTCCTTGAATAAAGGTTTACATGAGTTTTGGGGGCGAGATTTACAAATTATCCGAACTCCTTTTCTGAATCCTGAAAGTTTGAATACTCGGACCGGAAATGCCCCAGAAGGTAATGCCGTAACGTAAATGGGAGTAAAAGTTTGCAAAATATACGCAGCGGGAAATACGTGGACTAACTACGTTAGCTAAGATTCGGAATGCGTAACACAATTTGCTTAATTGGGAAGTAAGATTGTAAACTTGACAATTCCATTTGAGGTTGTCTTGAATATGGAGACCTAAGAATTTTGTATTCGTAACAGTTAATTGGTTCCGCTTAGAAAAAGAGAAACCTGGGGTAAATATTTAGTGATACTATTGTGAAATGACATAGACACTGTTTTGTCAGTGTTTACAATGAGACGATTTGCATGGAAACAAGTCGAAAGGTTAGACAAAACTGTTTGAGCGTTGGAGTGTTTACATAGTAAATTAGTGTCAAGAGCGAAAATAACCATTTTGCAATCTGTTGTGGATGATGACATGACGTTCACATACAATAAAAAGAGTATAGGTTCAAGAATTGAACCTTGGAGTACTCCGCAAGTAATTGACTTTGTTTCTGAAAGACAACGCTGAAGTGCTTTATTTTTAGTATAGGATATTTCGACCTGTTGATATCTACCTTTTAAATAAGAAGTTAGCCATTGATGTGGTAGTCCACGAATGTCTAAAAAATGCAATTTGGAAATGAGAATTTCGTGATCGATGACATCAAATGCTTTGGATAAATCAAGAAAAACGCCCTGAGGATTTTCTCCATGGTCAAGAGATGTGGTAACATCGTTTAAGAAAGAAAATATGGCGCTTGTAGTGGAAAAAGATTTAACTAAGTGTTGATTGTCAGAGATGTTATTTTTTGATAAAAAAATCTAGAAGATTCTTATAGAACAATTATTCTAGGATTTTTGAGAAAGTGGGTAGTTGAGATATTGGTCGATAATTTCCAACGTTGTTTCTTTTCTTGTGTAAAGGTTTCACATTAGCTCTCTTAAATATATTAGGAAACACCCCTTCCGATAAAGAACTATTAAAAGTATTTTTGAGTGGATTTAATGAAACGTGGGATGAAAATTTAACAATAAACTCGGGTATATCATCTATGTCTGTGGAAAATTTGTTTTTTAATGAGCTGTTTATTCTCATGACTGTACTGGCGTTAGTTTCAGAAGTGAACATAGAATTGGGTACGTGGGTGGATATAATTGGAGGACATTGATCTGGACATATGGAATTTGTTATTTGACCTACTATTGAAAAGTAAGAATTAAACAAATTTGCTATGTCCTGAGAATTTGATACGATTTTGCCATCGTTTAGTAGAGAAATATTTTCTTCGCGATTTTCAGAAGTTGACGTGTAATTTTTAACAATATTCCACATGACTTTCGACCAGGTTTTCGATTTTAGTACCTGCCTGTCGTTTTCCATAACTTTAGCTGCATAGACTACTTTTCGAAGAAGTCTTATATTTGCGAAAATCATGGATTTCGTGTGATTATATTATCTTTTAAAACTCTATAATCACACGGCATTCGTTTTTGATGAAATTCTTATCCTTTTGGGTGATCCATCTGTTGTATTTCTTTGTGTTAATTAACTTGTGTTTTATGGGAAAGCTCGAGTTGTAATGTTTTAGGAATATTGAGATAAATACATTAAATTTGTCGTCGGTGTTTTGGCAATTGTAAACATCTTTCAATGTTTCTTCACGCAAATAATTTTTAAATATGGTTTCATTTGTGTCATTAAACTCTCTTGAAAACTTGTAAAGTATTTTAAGTGGTTTTAGTTTATCTTTAATAGTCAATACTTGAACACTGTGATCGCTGTATCCGGCGATAAACACTTCAGAGAAATACGAAATTCCATTGTTGACGATAATCTGGTCTAGCAATGTTTGAGATGAACTGGAAAGGCGAGTGGGATCGTTTATCGTAGTAATAAGGTTAAAGGAGTCGATAATATTCTTGAATCGATTAATTGGTGAATGTGCAGAGTCGGATGTACTCAGGAAATCGACGTTGAGATCACCACATATAACGATATTTAGTAGATTTATGTGTAATATGTTTTAAAACAATTTCGAAGGTCCGAAAAAATGTCAAGATCTGATTGAGGAGGTCTATAAATACACAAAACAATAATACCGGTGTCGGTCAGATTAACTGCAGAAATTTTGAACACACCATCTACGCAGAAATTCTCGTAGCCTGGCAGTGGAGAAGATAAAATATCATTATGAACGTAGATACACGTGGGGATTTTTTTCCTTTAAAATTTTGCCGACAGTAAGAACTTGCTAAATAATAATAGAAATAGCAGTGTCATTGATTTTGTTAGTTGAAAGCCAATGTTCTGTGAGGCTTGGCAAATCGAATGGATTTTCGTGTACCATAATTTCAATGTCTGTCAATTTGTTTGTAAGGGATTGGATATTATGATGAAATATAATTATTTTATTTTCGCAAAGAGTTTGTGGTTCTCGAGAAATGGAATCGAAGTTAGATTGTGGAGGGTAATTTGAATTTGGCACAGCTTCTAGTCCAGAATGAAGCCCGCACACTGCATCAGAACGCGATTGTCACCTTTGAGTACCACATCGTACTCTGGAGCGCAAGTTGTAACTGTGTGTGGGGGCGGGAGATGATGTGGATGTAAAAATAGATGACATGTGAGATGAGGAAGCAGTAGGTGAAACAGGGACAGGATAAGAAATGGGTGTGGTAATAGGAGGAGGTGATTGTGATTTCCTTGTTCATCGCTTGTGTGTTTTCCGTAAATCTGGCCAAGTCTTACTAGCATCATTGAAAGTATAATGTATTTTGATTCAAAAATGCTAACCGACATCGCCTTTTTTATCTAGGATTTGGAAAAACGCAATGAAGAATTAAAGGCAGATTTACGGATGTGTCAAGGAGCACAAACTGATATAGCAACAAATGATTTCAAGGCGATTGATAGCTTGTTTGTGGCCAAAAGGTACCTGTTTTTGTTTATTTTTATTTTGATGTGCAATATTCATTTACGATATCTGGGAAGGATAATATGTTATCTGCAGATTTTCTTAATTCAAATTAGATATTACTGTTGTTTTATTACATCTTTAAACAAATTGTTGTTACCTATCTTCATTCTATCTATTTAATGTAAATTATCACATTTTGAGAAATTCTTCCCAAAAATTAATTGATAGTATATATATTTTTTATACTGTTTGACCATTGCATCGGAGACTAATCATTCAATATACATTTTCTGCAAAGTCCATAGAATTTTACTCTTAGTTAAAGTTTTGTTATGTTAATGAGGAATTGCTTTAGTACTTTTTGTTCTGTCTTCAGAACTGTTACTGTTGATCTATTTTTAGTTGTATGATATTGTTTAATCTGTGGATTTTATGTGGTTTAAATATAGCTCTTTTATCTTATATTTTTGACAGAAAAGAAATTGATGAGCTGAAGGCAAAAGTTGATGAACTTTCACAGGCCGTTTTATTGCAACAGGAAAGTAATTTGTTTCTAAGGAAAGATTTGGATGTTAAGACTGCTGAAGCTGCTTATGAACATGGTGAGAAAGTGAGACTGCAGATTGAATTGGCAGAAGTGAAAAATGTAAGGAAGTTTTATTGTGTGTTGTTAAAGGATAGTTGTATTCATTTTTATTAACAATATTTTTTTGTTTTACAGAAAGAATAAATTATTTTTGCTGTTCTTGTGAAATTTTATAATAAAAGAACCAAAGTTGCATTGAAAAGAGTATTGTATTCGTTTATTTGGAAACCCGACTTCGTGAAGTGTGCCTTAATGAATGTATTTTGGTGTTTCTGTATTCGTATGAAATGTAATAAATATTTTATTTATTTAGTCAATTTCTTTGTGTCCCATTCTTAAGTGCCTATAATCCTTGTGTTGTCGGACGATTTCCCGTATAGACCTTGTAGCAATTGCAAATAGCAAGTTGGTATATTAACTTATTTCGAGTGGTAAAACAAAAAGGAAATGATGCGGTTGTTTGATTCGACCTCAGTATCACATTATAAGGGTTAGAAAATCTTGGGTAATATCCCATGTAGCATAATCACATTTTTGCTCTGTGGAAACACTTGTTGCTTCCGACGATGACGTCACACGCCGGCGGGTGCTTTCAAGTTCGAGCTCGCAAGGTAAATTACTCTCTTTGACTGAAATATTATTGATTACTTTTGTATATATTTAATAGGGGACCACGTGGAGGTTTTATTTTGCTATCTTACAAAAGCATAAATTCTCGTTCCTCAAACATTCGAGATCCTTGTCACGTAATGTTCAACATCTAGAACTCACTTTTGGAATCGTGGTCCTTGCTTCTTGCTGGTACATCGTTTTCTAAAATCAATTCTAAACTTTAATTAGTATTAAAGTAATATTTATCCTTGCTGTTTAAATTGAGTTCCTAATTGTGCGTATCATTGAGTGAAGGAAAATAACGTTGTAAACAGTTTTAAATGTAAAATCATTCATGGGATCTCGATAGTCAAGTTGACGATATGTCCTACCTTCACGTTACGTTTTAGTGTGGTCTACGATCTTTTGAAGTTTAACTAGCGAACTTGATGGTCATATATCTATGGAGCAACTTGTAATAGTTATTTTGAAGGTGGAATTTAACAAGTACGGAGAACAAGAAAGGTGATTAATGAAATTAGAAGTTCGTGAATTGGAGGAAGCTGTATTTTGGAAATCGCGTCTACTGGCGATTGACCCTTGTTAGTCAAGGTAATTCTCATTTCTTATGAGGCCGTTAAATTTTACCACATCCGTGAATGAGAGAGAAGATTGAATGATAATTCATTTGAAATTTAATTCCAAGGTTATTGTTTCTCTTAAGTCCGTGTTGATTTTAATACTGATACTAATGCAGGTTTTTTGATCTGAATAATTAATTAAAGTTATTTTAGTATTTAGTAGTTTTCCATTAAAATAATTTTATTTTAATTGTATGAACTCTATTATTGAAGACCAAATTTGAAGCCATTCATCTGCAAGGAATTTGGTTTATGTTAATGTAAACTAAAAAGAAGTTGAAGAGAAAGAGAAATTGCAGTTTTCCTGTAGAATGTCTTCCAAGAAGTTTTTCAGCAAGGTCACTGAACCCATTGATCAGTGGCTTGAATCGCAGGGATTATACCGAAAACACACAGCTCACGATCCATCGTGTCTCTTTCGTGCAGTTGCTGAGCAGGTGTGTTTGTATCTTAATTAATTTTCTGACAAAATAAAATTTATTGATTTTATTGAAAATTTTCTAATACAACTTGTCTATTTATGATAAATAATAATAAAAATTAAAAATGTATAGTAGCAAACAAAGCAAATTAAATTTTGAGCTAAATAGTAAAAAATTTATGAAAATTTTACTTAAATTCTTTAAAAACATTTTGGAATTTGAAGTTAAATGATCAAAATTTAATTGAAATATTAATTTCAACCTGGTGTGTTGACAATTTTATTGAATATCACAATGTTTCAATGGTGGATTACTGCCATCGTCAGGGTTAACTACATTTACAAATACAACAATTCCATAGGGGGAAAAAAAAAAGAAATAATATGAAACACAAACCGTCGAAGGAGAAAATCAAAATAAATAATTACAATGTCTTTTGTAAAATTTTATTGAAAAGTAACATGGAAGTTCTTTTACTGGGAGTTGAAGTATGTTATTGTTTGAATTCTTAGTTTCTGGCATTATGAAATATGCTTTGTTTTAACTTAAGACGAAAATTATTTTTCTTAATGACAAAGAAAAATTTTATCTCCATATTTTGTAATTTTTTGTTGTAGTATTGAGATCTATTTCTTGTACTCTTTATCCAATTTTTAAAAAGCAATTTTAAATTGTGAAGGACTTATGTGTGAAATTGTAACTTCCTTAAACTGCTATTGTATGGTAAGAAGCAATGCAGTTTTTATCGTTTTGACATTGAAATGAATTTTGAAAAATGGTGCATTTGAATATTTGGTCAGCTACCTTCAGTCGCTCAAGTGCAATTAGATATAGTTTTCCTATCAACTGACGTAAGACCTAGAACACACACACACCAAAAAAAAAAAAAGTTACTTGAATGTATTGGAATTTAAGGATTTACTAATCAACCATGAAAATTAAGACAAAATGTGGTGGAAATATAAGCAAATGCAGATTAAACTGTTGGTATTTGTAAGTACTATCAGGCAAGCAAGGATCAAGGAAGCTCATTTTTTACCTTGCTGGGAAAAATGCGGCTCTACTATTTAAAAGTGAAAGAGAAGAGCGAGTCTTTTTCTGAAATGATTGTTTGTTTGTTAAAATGAATTTTTGTCAGTCATATCTCTAGGACGTACTTAATTTTTATTTCCTGGAATACAATACATGGAAATTTGAGAATAATATTATATTTAATTTAGTTACTTGTTACAAATTGCCATGAGATTAGATTTTTCTCAAAATTATTCTAAAGAAGGGTATAAGTACTCTCAACCATCACTCCAATTAATTATGCTATTTATAAATTTACTATTTCGCTTATACATTTTTAATTATTTTTGTTTTAAAAAATATTATTTTATTTGACTTCTTGGAAGAGTGTTTATTTAAATAAAACAATTTATCTCCTATTCCAACTATAATTACTGTATTTTGTTTGTCTCACTTTAATATTTGTGTACTTTTAAACTTCTTTATGTCCAGGTTTTCTATTCTCAATGTTGTCATGATATTGTACGTAAACAATGTGTGAACTTTATTGATCACAACAAGGATCATTTTGAAAAGGTTTTTGTTCTATATAACACATAAATATGAAATTAGTGTTGGTTATGTTAACTTCAAATTTAAAAAACATCTTTTCTTTCTTTCCCCAAGATGCTGGATGTACCATTTGATTCCTACTTATCAAAGTTAAGTAATTCAAAGGAATGGGGCACTCAGATAGAACTAAATGCATTATCTCTTTTGTATGAGTAAGTTAAAAAAAGTAATTCTTTCTTATGCTATTATATAATTTTTATTTAAATTTCAGTTGTAAAAGATATGCTAATGCTAATTATGTTTTCAGTCTTTATGAATCATCTTACTTGTGTGTTTTGTCTTGCGGAGATGAAATTTTAATTTAAAATTTTTAAAAGTTGTGTTGAAATATTGTTAGTTGAACATATGGATTGGTTAATAATAATAGTAATAATGATTAATTGGTTATTAATAATTATAATGAAATATGTTTCACTTTCTTAAAGGAATTAAATTTATTTCTTTAGCAGGTTCTTGAAGTATTTAATCTTTTTATAAGTATATTATTTTAATTTAGCCAGTCTTTTTGTTATTAAAGAGCAGATTATTATAAGTTCTATTTTTATTGTCAAGAAAAAATTATATTTTTGGTATTCAAGTAAGAGGTAATATCAAAGCAAATTAATGGAAATATATTTTCTTTTAGACGAGAAGTAATTGTCTTTGAACAAGGAGAAAAGCCATCATGCCTATCTATTAATAATATATTTACAAAAAGTATTATGTTGTGTGCATCTTCTGAAAATCATTATGATTCAGTGTATCCAAAGTCATACATCATGAAAGCAGCATTTTGTCAATGTGAGTTTGGGAATGTCATTAGTTTATTATTATGTTATGTTGTGAGTATGTAATTTGAGAAGATTAAGTCAATATTTTGTTTTGTAGCTCTGGCTTATGAAGTACTCTACAAAAGAGTATTTGGTTTGGTCGATGTTGATTTTGCTGTTGAAAAAATGCTGCATAAATCAAGTCATAGTAAAAGAGAACATTATTTACAGCAAAACTATCTATGTTCTACCAGGAAGTTAGTGCTTGAAGCATTGATAAATACAACTTTTTTCGGTGACAGTTTCTTCTATTTTCTGAAACAATTGATATATATATATATATATTTCCTCTTTTTAGTGTCGGATTGCCAGTGAAGACTGTCAGACATATTGAACCTGAAAGATATGAAGATGAGTTGAATGTTAGAGATTTATTGTCTAGAGGAATTACTCCATTTCCATATAAAGTGGCTAAAGCTCTTGACCCAGATATTTATAGAAATATAGAATTTGATGTATGGAGTGATTTAAGACGTGGTAAAACTTTCATATTACTTACATTTATATAAGGAAAACTAATATCAATAATTAAATTATTACTGTGGTTCTTCGTAGAAATGAAATTTGGAATGCTCGGAGGAAATGATGAGTTACAAATAGGAGTCAAATGCTTAGTGAAGATGCAACCAGACAGATTATTTCATGCTCACATTCAAGAAATGGAACCTAACAATGGACCAGTAATTGTCTTTGTGGAAGAGCTAGGAAAAAAGTGAGTTATTATTTCTTAATTTGTTTTATTTATCTAGTTTTACAGTATAGGAAGGTTATTTTAAATCTTAGTTGAGAAAGGCAAAACTTTACTAGTTGTGCACATTCAGTGATATTTGTAATTCTCTTTGATATAAAATATATTTTACAAGTACCTTTCCTTTTACATCACTTAGGAAATTATTTTATATAGGTACTTAATATGATTTTATCAGATCTGATACATTAAGTACAACTTATAAAAAATTACGTAAAGTATTGAAAAATTTATTTGTTTTGTATTGTGCAGTAGCCGTGCAGTTAGCAAATATTTTATTATAAACAGGGATCTGAATTTAGTGCAATACAATATGCTTGTCAGTGACGGAATTAACTAGTGCATACATTTAATATTTATGAGAGTGAATGTACTTGAAACATGCGTGTGTCAATAACTTAATGCAATTATTTTTTATTCTGTTGGAATTTTATTATTTTTTAGGTGTACAGTTTCTCATGATGTTCTAGAACCACTTCCTAAAAATCAAAAGGTTCAATGGTCTGTTCCTTATAAACAGCAACGTCATCTTGCCACTTTATCTCCAAAGGCTCCGTTCATAGCATTATCAGAATTCAGTAAGTTTTATGTTATTGCTTGAGTTGATTTGTATTAATCTTGAAGGTGAAATACATTTTGTATTGCTCCCAATATTTATAATTTTGACCTTGTACATTTTAGGTTCTAAGTGGCGTAAAAATAAATATAATAAGTCCCGTAAACTGAAGGATATGTTTATGCCTACATCTCTACCTCCTACCACTCATTGCTCTCCCTGCAACGCTGTTTCTAGGTATGCACCATTTGTAAGAAAATTACTGGCACCATTTGTCAGATTCCGTTTCTAGACCAAATTGTGATAGTTTAAGGAATTACATGTGGTGTATTTTTTTAATTTTACTTCATATAGTTTACATTATGTTATTAATGTTAAACATTACATTAAATATTTATTGATCTTTCAAACTTTCTTTTTTGTGAACTCTGTATTTCAAATATTAAATATTAAGTATACATACTCAACATTTTGACTTTGAATCAAGAGAAACAGAAGTATCTAGAATGACTATCTCCTGGTGATGACTTTATTCAAAGGCAAAACATTGAGTATGTATACTTAATATTTAATATTTGAACTACAAAGTCTATTTAAAAAAAAGTTTAAGATTTATAAATATTTATATGTTAAATGCTTTAAAACTTACTGATCTAATGACCCTGTGATCTAAAAGTTTTATTTCTCCAAATTTATAGTTTTCATCAGGATCAGCCAAATAATTTACACTATCCATTGGAACAATTCAGTTACAACGTGAGTATAATAGATCAGTAGTTGTAAATAATTGCTTATTTCACTATGTAGTGAACATTTCACAAGATAAATGTGGATACAAGTTTATTGTGTAGGTAATCTGTTGCATTTCTTGATTAATCATTGCATATATGACAAGTCAGTCCTAGTTTTTCAATTTGGCCTCATGGGGTTAGGTCTTGCCAAAAAAAAAAAAAAAAGTAATGCATTGATCATTGGTTTCATGTTGAATTATCTTTTTCTGTGATTATCCAAAATAGACCACAGTAGTTTGATAAATCTTTTTTAGATATTTCTGAGGACAAAAATTCCTTTTTTGTTGTAATGTTTGTGTATATGTTTGAAATATTTTAAGTGTTTCATTTTATTATAAAGAAATCGTAAACAAGTTTGAAATTCAAGTAGCAGAATTATTTACTCATTTTGGTTCTTGGCGTACATTGGTAATGACTGCTGTCATGTTTTAGATTAGAAAGTTATTTATTTAAAGAGTAGATTATTTATGTAATATTTGTTTTAATATTTTTCAGAGCAATACTAGCCTTGCTAGCTCAGAAGACTGTTCTAATACCTCATCTCAGATAATGCAATCAGAAAACATTAGCAGTAGAAACCTTATACCTATTCCTGGTGATTCTGTATCATCTACTTCACCAACATCTCTTGTAGAACCTGATCAAATTCCTACTAATGGTTGTAATACTCCTCTGCAAATAATTGGTGTTCCTGTGTATCATTCTGTTTGTTCTGATTCTTCTGGTGTGAGGGTCTCCACTCCTCCCTCTAATGGAACTCCTTTTCCATCGTATATCATCTGTGGCAGTAATGCTCAGGGTAGAATACATCAAATGCCAAATAATATGGATAACTTTACATTTCAACCTGTAAATTTTTATGCTCAGAAATCTTTCCACTTGAATGGAAGTGATCTACCTTTCTCTGGTAATAATATTTTTGTTAATAAATAGTTTTGAATTAACTTCTTTTCTCTGATTAAATAATATGTTGCTTTTCCCCCCAGATATTCCTACATTGAGATTTTATTATAACCTTGGACATGATGTAAGTTGACTTTTGTTTTAATTGTTCTCTTTTTAATTTAATGAACAGAATTTCTATGTTGTTGAGGAAATTTTGAGATGAATTTATGAACTTTGAAAAATAAGAAAAGCTTGTGTATGAATAAGAAATAGAATACAAGGTTATATCTTATTTGTGTGTGTCATTGCTGGTACAGAAAAGATGAGAATTTTTCCAGGATTTAAGTCAGGACTCATACTTATGTTTGGGGGTTCACTCATTGCATTAAATTTGCTTAGCATGACATTATTAACTTTGTAAAAAAGCAAATAAAAAAGATGAAACCTGGTACTACCTGTTAGCAAAGTGTAAGTGAAGTTAATGTTTTTCAATGTATAAGTTATACAATGTCTCCTCAAGAACACCCCTCTTAGATTTTACAAGAATAATTAGGCAAATCAATCATTGGTGTCGTAGCTCGGCTCAGCTGGGTCTTGTAAGTCAAGGATCCCAGGTATGAGTGCTGTCTAGCAAGCATAGAGAATTTACACAACTTGTCAGATCTTTGAATTATTATTTCAATAGTTTTCTTGCTTAAAATGTGCAATTGTTGCTCCTAATTCTCATGTTTTCTCCATTAGTATTTTCGATCAGGATGTTTGATGTGGCCCTCCTCTAATCCAACATGTTCAAGTCATACATCTATTCCATCTTCCGAAAATACTTCTCAGATTTTACCAGGTGTGTATTGCTTCTTTAATAATTTTCATTTATTTTTTGTAGCTTTTTAAGTTGGAATACTTATTGATGTACATTTATCAGACTCAACTGTTAACTTGGAAGATGATTCCTGTCAAGGACAGAAGCAATCAATATCACCTTGTCACCAGCAACCCATGGTACAGGGTATTCCTCATACTGCTAATCATCCGGTGCCAGTAACTGTGCAGGCATTACCTCAAGGTGGTCATGTCCCACACATGACATCTGGAATCGTATCCACTGTGTTACCACAAGTGGTTCCTGTGTCTCCCACCTCATCACAACCTTTGAATTATCCACAGTCCTCTCACAAACTGATTCAGCAGCCTCCTGTATCACCACAACATACTATCTGTCCAATAATTCCTCAGTCGCCCCCTATTCAGCCTTTATTTGGAATGAATAACATGTGGCCAGGTCAGCAAAATTCAGTAATTGCTAACCCACAAAGAATAAATTCTCCTGAAAACGATTCCAGTAAGTATTTGGTAAAATTGCTCTACCAAGTATAGCAATTTTGTTTTCTTTCTAAAATAGTCTTGAGAGTATGTTTTATAATTATTAATGCTTGTAATTTCAATCAAAACAGACTAAAAGAAATCAAAAATACTCTATTCTTTTAACTATCTCAAAAAATTGCTCTTACTGAAACATCATGCCAAATACTTAAAAATGTCAGTGAGGACAGATAATTTACTGTTAAAAGTAATTTATTTGAAAACCTTTAGTTTTATTGTTGCTAATAATATTAACTATACTTCCAGTCAGTAATATATGATTTCAAAAATTTAAAATTCTAATATTTTATTTTTATGTTCTTTTAGGAAATACTACTAATCTTAGTTCTGAAGATAATGGGAATCGAGGAGCTGATGTAAAGTCACCAAACACGTGTCAGACCAGTATTGCTGTTCACCCAAGTGTTGTAGATTCCTTTACTTCTCCGGTGTATCCGTATTATGTGGTGGAAATGGATTCTGTTCCATATTATAACCCTTGTTCCTATGTAATGCAAACTACTACTGACGTAGATGTAATGGCTTCTCCCCAAATGCATCCAGTACCATCATCTCCTCTACCACAAATACCTTCTGTTATGTATCACTCTCAGCCATTAACGGCAAGTGGGCCGGTTCCTCATTGGATTAGCTCTGATGGTGTCCCCCAATACACTATGGCTATGTAAAAATTACTTCATGTCAACTTGGAAAAAGAAATTCCACCTTCTTCAAAAGAACAACAAAATGGAGATTATTATTGCAAAATTTATATTATTAAGTTCCAATTCAAAGTGTTTATTATTTGGTTAAGAAATTAATAATTAGTTAATTTACTATATTTTTTCGTTCTCCAAGGTTCATTTCATTCTCATGTGTTAGGTAATAATAACACAGTAACTTGAGTATAAATTTTCCTCGAAAAATTGTTGTATATTGTAAATGTTGTTTATCATTTTGTTTTTCCAACTATTGATGGAAAGTATAGATATTGAATTATTTATGCTATGTTTCAGATTGTGAACATAGTAGGTTAATATTTTCCTATTTTGTTATGATTTCATTCAAATACTGAATTTTGGTTAACATTCAGTTTCTTGGGAAAAGAAATTTTTTGTTATCAAGCTAGATGAATTTATTTTGTTGAAAATTATTGTTTATTTGTTGAAAACAAATAGTGAAATATATTCAATTATTTAAAAATTATGTTTGTTATTTAAAAATTCATACCATTGTTTTTTCTCTAATATTATACCGAGTTCAAAGTGATACATATAATCACAATCAAATTCACAAAAATCTTAAATTTTGTTGTACAGGTATAGCATATGCTATGTACACATACCTGTAAAAGTTCCCTAGCATTGATGAGGGTTGTATTCCACTAGGAAAGGAGAAAATTAAGGAATTTGATCATTGAATCTGTGCCTCAGTGAAGGTGCTGTACGTCATTCCAAAGAGTCCATCATAGATAATACAGCATTTTTAGAGGTGATGTGGGATTTTGTTTATCAATTTTCTTGAGCTTTACAAGTGTTTTTCAACCTATGGGTCACTCATTTTGCAGCCCAAGAATTATTCCAACTTAATAATAAGGAAATAGTATTTGTACAGCAATGAACTTAAAGATGGTCAAACAACTTTTCTTTTGTTGCCTTTTATGTCCATGAAATAATGCAAAAATATTTCAAATACATTACTTGTAGATTGTGCAATCATATGATTGGATGTAGTTGTATTACACAAGTATGGTTTATTTGCTTATTTTATTAGATATCATTCTCATCAAATGAAGAATTCTGTTTGAATTGCTTTGATCTGCAAAGCAATGACACTTTCTTTTAAAACATCTTTTCTTGATTAAGAAGTGTGATTAAGTCAAGTCTTAAAGAATACCAACTTTTCTTCCCACATTTTAAAGAACTGCTTATAACCTGATTAACAACTGTACTTAGGGATGTGCTGGTTCCAAATTTTTTTTATTCCAACCTCTGTGTTTTTTTATACTTTAATTCTTGATTCCAAATCCTATTTTGATTCACTAAAACTGTGTTATATATCCTATATCTATACTTGCCAATGAAACAGAAATTTGCATTATTGTGTCAATAGGACATTTATACACTGTCTCTAACATATGCTCTTTTTTCACTAATGTCTTAAAGTATGTCATGCCAAATTCAGTTCTGTATTTCAAACTACATTTTAGTTCAAAATGAATGTAACCAAGGAGACTTTTTTTTGTTTATCCTCCTTTTCTGTCCTTAAATTTTCAGGTTGCATTCATCTTTTCTAGTTTGTATTCCATTTGAGCAATAGTGAAAAACATTTCTAACAATACATCAAAAAATTTTGAGTGATTTTGTGAACATAAGCAACCTTTCATTAAAAGATTGCTCTAAACATATTAAATGGAAATTGTCAAACTAGATGTAATAATGAAACAATAATATTAATTATCATAATCAAATTGAGTGTCATAGCTGAATAAATATTGAGAACCATGATTTTTCAATACTGGAGTATCTAGATCTGAAATTAGCACATCTGTAATGGTAAAAATGAAAATTATCAGCATCCAGTTATTTTAATTCAGTTATTTAACATAGCAATCAATTGTTTATTTTCATCATGAACATTATAAACTTGTACACTGCAAAGTAAACAAAGTTATAAAATCTAAAAATTCCAAAGATATTGTACTCTTAACAGAAGTAGAGTATGTTTACTCGTTACAGAATAAATATAAAGTACATAATTCTAAATTCAATGCATTTCTTCATAAGTTGATTAAAAGACTAGGTGATTTCAAGAACTTGATTTCTTCATTGCACTTTTCAACCTAGGTTTTGATGGAGCCTGTAAGCAAAATTCTCTAGTGGTAAAATACATAATTTTTGTTGTGCACAGCTATACATTCTTCATCTTAAAAATAAAATTACATGCAGGTTCATTCTCTGAAATTTTTTAATGTACAACTATTTACATTAAGTTATTTAGCTTATTTTTTCTTATTATGAAATATTTATTTTGTGTCACAAATTACTAAGTTATGTTAAATGTTTAATATCCATTCTCTTTTTAGAATATGAATTATCCAGTAACATATGAAATAATTTGATTGTTGTAAATCAAATCCTATTTCTATTTAGCATCATTTTAATGTTTTTTTTTGTTTAGTTTGTGTTTTAAATTTATAGAAAAATTTCAATTATATTATCAGTTATTTCACTTGAATGCAAATATATGCAATACACATGAAACTTTGGCTCCATGTGAATACAGAAGGCTAAATGAATATTTCTGTACAAGAACTTTCTTGAGTAACAGTTACAATTTTCTTGAGTATTAGCAAAATAAGACAGTTCTTAAATGAGCATACAATGTAGTATATATCAATGTGTCTCCTCAGGTAAAAATGAGCAACAGCAATACATGGAGACAAAGTCCATTTTTAATATAATATACAGAGGTAAAAATGTCAGTAAGATATTAATGGTGAGCAGAGAATATAAATGTCTAAATACTTGAAGTCCTGTTAATATGTATAGTGATTATACATATGAAAATGAAATGCGCATCTACTCGAGAAAGAAATTAAACAATATTTTCATGCAGCATCACACTAATAAAACATTTTATTAGTATCTAATGAAATAATCTAAGGCAATCCATTATATTTCATCTTTATATACTATACAACTGAATGTTCTATAGTACTCGAATACAAAAAGTTTTAAAACTTCAGCTGCGCTTGTTAAGTTTATAAACAAGTTAGCAGGTGAGAATAATTCATTGTAATGTCTTCAAATCCAGTGCACTCAATGGTTCACTTCTCTTTTTTCTCAAATATCAGTATTTCATTCACTTCAACAGAATTACGTCTCCAGTAACACAGTATTGAATGCAAGCTTTGTCGCTAACATTCAGTGCATTTTAATGCAGTATGTTGCAGTGCAATCTAGCGACCTATTGCTTCAGATGGTGTAGGACTGCGATACTTGGCTTGAATGTGCAGGTAGGATCTATTTGTTGGTGAGTCTCGACTTACAACCTTGATTTGACATGGATCATGTCTCATTAGAAAATGTTCTAATGTGTCCCAGCCACCACCCACTCGAACCATCATGTGGCGGCCTTTTAATAGCTGAAAACAAAAACCAAATTCTTTCAATGGATAAATACTAACATGAAGAAGATGTGATAATATATTAAATTTAAACAATTCTAAGTAGAACTGTTAATTTTATCAAATTGCAAGTAATAAATAGAGGAAAAGTTATTGTTTAATCTCAACTTGTTAAGAGGTGTTATTAGGCTTAATCATTGTCCAAAGCAAAGAATTGGCTTGTNCATATTGGTATATATAACCCCCACCCCCCACCCCCCCCCACCACCAAAAAAATAGTTGGGAAGGTAGTGAATTTATTTTTATATAAGTTAGGGAGGGAAACAACGAGAAGAAAATGAATTTATTTTAAGGATAAAAATAAATAAACTTTATCATAAAAAAATCAGTTGCAAACTCCATGTGAGGGGTAATAAACTAAGATATCTGAATGTGAGACATCCTTATATAACTAATGCTATTATTTAATGTGTTCATTCTTGTACTCCATATTATTCATTGTTCATTTACTTTTCAGATTAAAGTCCTTCAAATTGTAATAGATTGTTCCAAACTACAATGGGAAAATTTTAAGTTACCATGTAACCTAAATATTTCAGATTTAGGACACAATTACACTTGAATAAAAATTTTAAAAATTACTGTGTAGATGTATACAGAATATTGTGATTGAACCATTATATTATTAACATTGACAAATTTTACTATACAAAATAATATAGTTTGTTTTTACAAAATATTTTACAAAATATTTTACAAAATATTTTACAAAATTTTTACAAAATATTTTACAAAATAATATAGTTTGTTTTTTCCCTCCACGTGGTCATACGCAGTTTGTACTGTTTTTTGACAATAAATTTATTATTATTATTATACTATGATCACATGTACTTACTCTCACAAAAACATTTCTTCCAGCAATATTGTATCTTCCTTCCCCAACTTTTTTAACTTTCAATCGAGAACATTTTGTGGATGGACAATGACATTGTCTTTGTATCACTCTTGTGGCTTGTTGCACCTGAAATATTGAAAATAATTTTTCAGTAGATGAAAAATATCCAATTTTTTAGGTTAGATATGAAGTAGCTGATATACATAAAAAATAATTAAGGAAAATTAATCAATGTAAATCAATAATTAAAAGATACTAATAAACAGACAACAAATACTTATAAAATGAAAATTCATGAAGGAAATGAGAATATAGATGATAATTGTTACTTCTAGGTATAGGGGTTTTTTGGAAAATGATGTAGAGAAGAGTCAGTAAATTCAATATATGTAGGGTAAGTATACCTTTCTATCTAATTCACTTATATCTGAGTCACCATGGCCTAAGGAAGAATCATGCTCTAATTCTAGATCTGGATCTTCTCCGCTCCCACGAGACCAGTCATCCTCAGTGGTATCACTAGGAACTCCATCACTTGCTCCACTCGTAGTTGCCCCAGGGCCAGTGTTTCCTTCACTTGCTACTCTTCTGAGATCTCTTGCAGGAGACAAAGTTTCTGAATTGCCAGTGGTACTTGATGACTCAAGCAGCATCAGACTTCTGCGCTCCACACTGCGATTCCGGCCAAAAGAAGATCTCCCCCATCTTGTCATACTACCTCCAGATATTGCTGAAGAGGAACTGTGAGAACAACAAGTATTAATTGAAGTATAAAATGTTCTTTATTCATGGACAGGTATTTAGTCAGAAGGTTAGGGGAAGATCCTGGTGCCAAAGCCAGACAAAAAAATTGTTATAAAATTACATAGATGAATAAAATATTGTAAATATTTTTAAGAAACCATTTGCTAATAACAACTATTGTACAAATATATAATACTAGGGCAAATAACTTGTAATATTAACTTTTTTATATGAACATTAATTAATATTCAGGGAGAAATCTATACACTATCAGATAATACATTTCTGGCTATAGACCTGTTCAAGGCAAAAGTAAATATACAGAAACTAGAGTATGTGAAGCACAATATCACACATGCCATTACAAAAAAAAGAGAGAGAGAGAGAGAGAGAGAGAGAGAGGTGTTGTTTGAAAAAATGACCATAAGAAGAAATTGGCCATCTTGGGTATTTTTGATACTTTTAACATGGAATGGACGTTTAATATTGTATAATTTATTATTGTTTTCTTTTACAGTGCGAGAAAGAATATACAGTACTCTTCATTTAGAAGGTATAATTACACGGAATATGAATATGAAATATTTGGACCATGAGGCATAGAAATAGCATTTTACCTGCTATGGCGCATTTTCTCTGATGGTGTACGATGAAACTGCCATGAAAGTAAGGTATGTTTACTGTCTTCTTCCTCTTCTTCATCAATTTCTTTCTCAAGTTGTACAAGACCAGGTGGTTCTAAGCCAAATCTCTGGGCAAGTCTGGCAACTTCCAAAAGACACAAAATGACTGATCGTGGATTATTATGGAGTACTAGGTCATCACTTTCAAACAAAAGATTTGGATGTACTCCTAACCGCCGACAAAATGTGATGAAATTTTCCATATTGTCTCTGGAGAAAAAGCTCCGCCGAGCAGCTCTTTCCCAGCACCGACCATGAATATGTGGTAAAGGCTAAAACAGTTAATTTGAATAATAATACAACAATTAAAAATTGGGGTAAATTATATTGAAGTAAAATGACATTCAATGACCTATCAAATAAATTCAGTTACTTTACTTTCTGAAAACAAATAAGGGACCATCCAAAAATTATGTGACGTACTTTGAGGGGGTTTTAGTAATTTTATGAAATGTAAAAAAAGTTGAAAATTGAAGTTAAAAAAAAGTCATTTCATATAGACTAATGTGGGATAAAATGAGGAATTTTTTTTTGCAATTAGTATTGAGTATCTTGGATAAATTTCCATTGACCCTAAACTCATCTGACTTAATCAGATATGGTTATTGGACTTCCATCTTGCTGAAGATGTGTCACTGTTGGGATGAGGTTTGTATTTTATCCAAACTCTTGAACACTATGCTATATCCCGAAACACAATGCCATACAGTGTAAATAACATGTGAGAATAAACATTTGCAAAATGCGTGCAGAGGGAAGTGAGTGGACTTTTCTATGATTATTACTAGAATTTGGAATGCGCAGCTCATTAAACTGAATTTGGGATGAAGATTATTGATGGGACATTCCCATTTGATTATTTTTTGATAGTGAATACTTGAGGATATCAATTCCTTGAAAGTACACTTACCCCAGAATAACAGCCACTGTCGAATAGATCTTGAGCACGTGTTTGGACCACTCGAGCCAATTGGCATACAAGGACACCATTATCAAGAGCTTCTAAAAAGTTATCTCCTGTTACATGCTCGATTTCTGTAAAGAGTAGAATAAAGATCATTATTTTATGGACTGTTTTAACTGAGTGAAATACATTTAGTGTAATCTTGCACTGATTGTAAGCATCTCATATATTCCACCATCCTTCCAGAGAAATTATATCTTATATATTAATAAAATTTAATATTTGCTTTATGTATACCTTTAATTCTGAAACCAAAAGCGTTCTGATCACGTTTCCTAAATTTAAAATAAAACTACAAAAATTCCTAAAGTACAAAATAGGATAGGTTCGATTCAAATGTTGTTTGAATATTTAGGTCAAGACAAAATGAATATTTATAAGAATGTATAGGCAATCACTTAACTCTCAGACATAATCTGCCAAGTTATATCTCACAGTGGCTTCCGCGGGAGTTTTATTTGGAAAATACTTGGACATAATCGAAATTGCCTCTCCCGTTCAAGGATTTTATCTTCCTCAAAGAAAGAAAAATGTCAGACACATGTAGGTTACAAAAGGTCAGGCAAAGTACTCGAGAAGTATTACGAAGATAATGTGCTTGGGAGAATAATCAAGGTAGCTACAATAACAATACAATTATTATCAATTACCAACATTTTTGTGACATTAATTTTCACTAATAATAGAAGAGTAGACATGATCATTAAAATTGTATGGTCGTAAGAATGAATTCAATAACTTTAACTCTAAATATTACATTGTTTGAATAATGGTGCCCATGCTTTTATTATTGATATTTAATGTTGCAAAATATTTTGATTATTGAACATAATTCTTTTTGTAATTGCGTTTGCTAGAATTTTTGTTTCCTTTTTAGTTCTTTGATAATGTTCTTCATTTGAAATAAAAGCATGTTTAAATTTATTTTATATTTTATACGACTGACACTCGATTTAATTATCTGTGTGTCGTACCGGAATAGCTGAAAGTATATCAATGATATTGTTGGATTTTTATTCTGGATTCATGGGAATGGTTCACCACTCCTTTAGATTTTAAAATTTTAGCTACAAAACTTCTTCCATTCCAGAAAATATCACAAATCTACCCTTAATACTAACCATAGCACACTCATTTATTTTGGATTTCAGTACCATATTTCAGCGAACGCTTATCGTATACAAAGAGAAGAAAATATTTTTGATATGCTTATATTTTGTAAATGCAAATTAACAAACATTTTTTAAATGATAAATATGTTTTAGTTATTAATACGGAAATGCAGAATTCTTTCATTAATGGCACCCTGCTTTCACATTTGTGGAAAGTCTGTATGAAAATTCCACCCTAAAGTGACAGAGGATGTGTTGTATCAGTGTTCATAAATATTTTGGTTTTTATCTCTGGATCTGCAAATATCACGTGACGTAATCACCAATTTTTGTATCTCCCTGGCAAACTATTCTGCGACTTGAGCGTCAACAAAATATTCAACTTAAAGAAATATTCCCATCGTTTCTCATATATCGCCGCTGGTTATATAAAGTAATTCATCTGCTTCCTTTCGATTCAATACTGCCCTCCAGAAGTGAATTTAAGTACCGGCTACTAAGGCACGAGCCTAAGGACCCGCACCACAGTTTTTTTCTTTTTTGTAAAAAATTGGAAACTTTTATGCTTATATTAAGGATTTCATCCAAATAAGTGCTTTAAAATGCGATTTTCAAACTCATTACTGCGAATGCAAAAACCCCTCTCCGGAGGGTCCGCACCACAGGTTGAGCCTAGGGGTCCATAGATCCTAAATCCGGCCCTGCTGTCCTCTAATTCCCACGACATAGAGCTCCTCGTAACTTTTTGGGTTCCCATACACGTATAGCCACAATTATAGTATGTCGGAATGGACTTTCATCTCATTAACAACCCATTCCTCTGTATCTTTCTCCTATTCATTACGAACATAACAGAACTCCCAGTCTCTTTGGTCCAGCCGTCATTCGTTTGTGCAGTTATCTCCACGCGGACCGCGACATAACCATCCTCCCGGGCGTATTGATCGCCCTTGGCCCTGGCTCAGGACACGTGGCTCAGGGTGCGTCTTCAAGAGGCGCTGTGCATTTACGAGCTCCGTTTCAGCTATAGGCCTAATGACCCAGCACTGTTCTTTTCACCTGTACATTTGATGGATTTTTGTTAAGTAAGTTTCAGTTTATTAAAAAATAGAACCTGTCTTAGTAGATTAGTAATGATTTTAATTTCAATTACTAAGAAATATTTTTGTAATTGTTTTTAACAAGTTGAAAATCAGAATTGGGGAAAAATTAATTTTTATATAACATTTTTCGTCTGAAGAGTTTTTATTTCATTGCATATCAAAGATACCGAGATTTTTTATATATCGGGATCATCTGTAGCAATTACCCGATTAATTATTATTCTAGTACACATATCTACGATTTCAGTGTACTTTATCTATTTTTTACCATTAACTGTGTGTAACAAAATGTTCTCTCACCATAAAATATGAAAATAGTGTAGGATAATATTGTTAGTTCGAAACTGTGATTACAAGCAACAGAAATTCTGTTAAATTTGTAAAATTTTGCAGGGACAATGTTGATAAACGCTTTCGAATTAGACATCGAATCTGTTAGCAAGTTCGGCAAATGTAGAAGTAGCAAGTTCGGTCTATTACAAAAAAAACCTCGACTCAATAGTTTAGTTCATCAAACTTTGTTAATGAGAGGCATAATTTCCTTGTGGTTTTCTGGACAGAAGAATTATCGACGGTGAAAATCGAGTTGTGTTTTGATGATGAAATAAGGTGTGTTTTCATTAAATGTGATACCAAGTTGAACATATTTTGATGAGGTTAGATGAAAATGCTGTTTAGAAGATTTCCTACTCAGAAGATCGTCAGTAAAGACCATTTATAGAATCAGTCACGAATCAAACGGTAATGATGTAAATATGGATTTCACTGGGCAGCTACGCTCGCCGAATATCCATAATGCAAATACAAAATCGAATAAGTTTTGTTGTTGGTAAGCGTGGCCAGATAAAATTGGTGTTTATCGAAGATACGACGAAAAGAAGGATCAAAATATTCCTATCTCTTTACTTCCTAAAATTCACAAGTGACAGAATTGTTTTAATCAATAAGTGGCAATTAATTTTCTATATGTGTTACATGTGAAAATAGATTAATAAAAAAATAGATTCATTTTTGAAAAGAGTGAAAAACTAATTGCATTCCTCGCAACAGTATGGTAGGCAACACGCCAATCACACGTGCGTTGAGTGTCGCTTAACACAAGGCGCGCGTACGAGACAAGAACAGCTTCAGATTCCCTTAAAAACCAAAAATAATGAGAATACAATAGTATACTAGTAAACAAAATGCCATTTCCCTTAATGGAAACAACTTTTCTTTTTTCACTTAGGTTTCATTCGATTTATTAGGAATTAGAACTTGATATTAAAATTCTTAAACGAATAATGAAGGTCTTCAGAAAAATGTTTTGTTTTATGTGACAATACAAAGATAAAGTAAACCGTAAAAATATAATCATTCATTATATTTTTAAAATGTAATGAATATCATCCTGGACAGGGTTTTTCTCCGGTTTTCCTTCGGGTAGAGGCGGATTTTTTTACACAGATTCTCTACACATTTGTCTAGGGGTGCGTCTATTGAAACAAGAAATCGTGAGTTTAGTGTTATTTTAATTCTTATGATTTATAAACAGTACATTCAGAATAATCTATAGTTCGATAATAATTCGTACATATGAAATAATTTTTTTGTGTTAAATTACAAACTTGTTGATATTCTATGAGTATTATAACACGTGGCTAACTTTTTACCTTATCTAGGAGTTTGCTGAAATTTTTCAATCCACCTCTGTCTTAGGGCCCTTGATCGGAATTGATGGGATGGTCCCTTGCTTGCTTCCGGAGAGTAAATTAGTTTATTGTCCTCCACGTGGTCATACGCAGTTTGTACCGCTTTTTGACAAATTTATTTATTTATTAAATATAATGAAAGCAGTCGCACTTGTGCGTAGTGCAACATACTACGAGTGTGTTCGATTTCCTGTCGTGTTCTTCCTAGAACTAATTATCTCATTTCTTCCATACGTAGGTAACATGGAAGCGTGCATGTTCTCATGAATATAATGGTTAAGGGTTAAAATTTTTCAAAGAGCAGTATATATAAAGCATTACAAACTTTTAACATTTAATTAAATTTGTTTTGATGTGATATTCATGAAATGGAAAATAAATCAAGAATGAACTATAATATATGGTTTTTGATCATAGTGTACTGTTTTTAAATAAAAGGAAAAAACAGAGTTCTACATAGAATAAAAATTGTGATTTAGTCAGTATTTCGTTATATCAAACAATTTTAATAAATTATAAAACGTAGATTAATCATTATACAATTTCATATTTGACGGTTGAACGTATCTTATGGGAATTTATTATAAACTTCGTCATCGGAAATTTTTGGTAATAAAACTCCAGAGTTTTTGATAAGTATAATAATGAACCTAATGATTTTAGTTATGTGATTTTTTACTTGCGTATTTCGGAATGGATTTCTAAACTCGCAGTTTATTCCAAAATCATTCCTGACGTGGATATGAGACGTGTGTAATTCTCGTTCGTTTCTCTTATGACGTTTAAATCTTGACGTCGCACGAATGTTCTCCGTTCTTGTGTATCACGCCACTCCAGCAGCCATGGCAGCGGCGGCGTCGGTCGCATGGCGCCCTGCTGCTGCACTACGCCACGCCGCACCGCACCGTCGAGATAATTTCGCGTATCCGACAAACTGTTGGCGATGGGATTTTGGCAGCGCAAGGTCGCAAACGACAGGGTGCGATCGCGTGCTCTCTTCAGCGCCCGGCACAGGGCGACACGGAGATATCTCGACCCGACCCTCCCCAAATTGGGGTTGTTTATTAACTTATTTTAGTTTCGTGTACGTATTAAAATTCGGTACTGGAAGGGGTGAAACCGTGAAAAGTGATCATTGACGGGTATAAATGATTCAGGTGTGATACACGCGTTAATTCTTCGAAAACAGTTGGCATCTGTGTTTGTAGTGATTGCAAAGAAACGGTTAACGAATATTTTATAATTAGCTTGAACGCTCTCATAGCAAAGTTTGTGGGTTTGCAATCCGTTACTTCATTCATTGTATAATAGCAATGTGCCGTTTAAATATCGTTATTAACGTAAACCAGTAATGATGCTGACATTAGCAAAGACATAATGTCTCAGAAAACGACTACAAAACCTGTCATTGTGTCGAGTTAGTTTCGGGCACATTTCCGAGCAAATCCTCCCTCCTCCTCCTCCGACAAACACTATCAAAAATACTTTAATTTTCTTTTACTTCGCATGAAATCTTTGCCAGTAGAGTTTGCTTCGATAGAAAATTACTTCGACCCGGTTTCTCCTGGATACTGGTGACTGATTTCCTGTTCATCATCGATTTTCCTTGTCAAAGATATTGCATATTCTTCCTACATTTTATGGCGTACAAGATTTGTATGAAGGAATTTTTGTAATCCTTCCTGTCATTCCACTTGATAAGGTCATCAGAATGTCAGTGTAGACTTACACATAGTGTAGAAAGATATTATTGATGATTGTAATACCCTTTTTTAGGAAAGGTAACAAATTTTTTAAAGAAATATTTACGAAGGCACTTTAGACACCAATCATTATGAGAGGTTAATAGAAACAGTGAGAAACTTAAGAGATTTTTGAAGAATATTGCATAAAGATAATGTATACCTGCATGTATATATAATGAGAGGAGATGAATTGAAGAACGAGAAAAGAAAAAATAATTAAACATCTGTATTGACCATATTTGGAGTAGTGATTTATTAATAAAATACAAAATATCATTCCAATTTCAACGGTTTTGGCTCAAACATCTGGTGGTACCATCAATAGAATTCTTCGTAAGAGCAGAACAATATTTTGTGAAACTTGTAATGGGTTATGTTGCTGATCATTGAGGAATAGTATTTTCCAACGAAAAAATCGTCGTTTACCTTTTCTTGAAAAATACTTTTGTCTAACAAGTTTTGGTTCTGCTTTTCAAATAATGAATATACTCTTCAAGAAAAAATTTAGAACAAACAATAATGGAGTCATTCCTGGGTAGGAATGGAACATAGCTAAATGGGGTAGTAAAAAAACAGTTGATCGTACTTTCCTTAGAATAATATTTTGCCTCTCTTCTTAGAATAATTTCTTCGAAATAAATTTATTTTAGAGAATATGCCGAATCAGGAGTAAGAATGACAATTCTCGCGACAATGGTGAATCCAATTATACTTCGTGACTAGAATAGCCGCTGTTCCAGTGACGTGTCCTGCGTTTCCGCTGACAGGTCTTCTCCCCAGGTACTTGGCAAACCTCACCATTCGTTACGTCCAGGAGATAACCCTCCCATCTTTTTCCCCTTCCCTAGCACTTGCTGCGGTCGAGCGATCGATCAGAACCCTCTTGCCACTTCCGCGATCATTTCGCCACGTGGCCACTGCCGATGACTCGGGGGGATTCCCCGTTATGGAGCTGCAGCAGCCGCGTGTGAGACTTGTCACATTCGACTCTTTAAGCTCAAACACGAATCGAATAGGTCTCTATATCAGCTATTTATCCAAGTTTTGTGCGGTTTAGAATATTCATTTAGTAAATGAATTTTACTTAATTTTATAAACACGGAAAAGAGTTCAAAATAAAATTAATTTTAAGAGATTAGTAGAAATTACCCATGAATCTTGATACACATTAATATCCATAAATCATAAGAAACTTTCATGAATGCAGGTAGATTTTTTTCTACTAACGTTCCTTAATATTTACATTTCAGAGTTTTTTAAATGTATAATGATAGATCTTACACTGCTTCTATTTGTTGTACTGTTTGTTTATTTTGTTAGGTTATGTTTGATCTATCATGTACAAAAATTCGAACTTGTTATTTTACACAAGCAAAACTTTTAAAGCTTTTTTTCAAAATCTCAATTATTATTAAAAATGATAAAATTCACGAAAAATTTTCTTTGAGGTTTTGGTCAGTAAATTTCAATAGCTATCAATTGTTTCAATACTTTCAAAAGATGTATTCCGTTAGAACGGAGAAACTGTCTGGTAATATAATTGGGGTCTGGATTTCATTTCATTATTGTATAAAACTTGATTACTGATACACGCAACATAATACTTTGCGACAAACTTTTCCTCTAAACGATAAAAAATAATATATGTAGAATTTTATACAATCATTTTTATTTTCCAAACTTCGAGGTACCCAAAGCCCAAATCTCATGCATTCTTGTCTGACTCCTTTCGTAAAAATTATTACGAAAGTTTGATCGCAATTTGCTGTAATACAGTGGGAGTATTGCCATATTTTTCTCCCTTTTCTTCCTCTTGGGAGATTAAGTATGGAAGTGAGGGGGAAAATGGTCAATTTTCGTCACTCTAAAACAATTAAGAAGTAAAATATAGAGGAAAGATGGAGAAATCGATTCTTTAAAGTATTTTTATTCAAATTCATTTAATGCAACAATGCTCTTGAAGAAGAAATATCCGAAAAAAATTCAGTTGATTTGACTATTGCTGCTTAAACAGCTGCGAAAATTTTATAAAATTTGGAAAATGAGTAGTTGTAGTGTGATAGGAATTATCCGTCTACAAACTCTAAATTTCATTCAAAAGTGCCTCTTTCTACTCTCTCGCCTGGAATGAAGAAAGATGTCTCGTAAGTTGGTCAGCAATTAGGGAATCACTATTACGTGACAATCATCCACAGGAAAGCGGAAGTTCACAACTGCTCCTTGAGGTGGCCACTTTAGCGGAGCAGTTCGTGAGCGACCGTGAAATGAACGTGTCACGTGCTCTACGGTTTGCTTTTATTCTAGCTTGCTCAACGACCGCCCTCCTCTCTCTCTGTCTCTTTCTATCCCTTCCATCGCCTGCGTGGAAGCAGCTGCCGATCGATAGCTGCGGCAGAATACGAAAATTCTCGAGAGACAATGTTCTCCCTCATGTGCCAAGTTTTGGCGTTCATTCCGCGCTAAATGGATTTTACGTGTTGTTGACATCCAGTTACTTGTACTGTATGTACTGGGCTGTATATTCGAAACAGACGTCACGAGTCTGAGCTTTGAAGCATTGTTCACAGTTGGAGATAGAGAATTGGAAAAATCGTTTTTAACAGTACTTTAAAAAAAAATTAGGGATAATAATGACAAAGTGTGAGTTTTACCGTATTTACGCCAAATTGAAAAAAAAAATCCCATCACTTTTAGACATGTGATCCAGTAGTTGACATTTTAAGATAAAACTGCCTCATTGTGTAGAAACAATTATGAAAGTATTTTGAAATTGTGTGGCACCTGTAGATAATATACCGAATTTTCCTTATTTTTATAGTAGTTGACGTTTCCTCACAATACACAATAGTAGTACTGAGAAATTATCGTGAAATGAAATTAGAGTAAAAAAACTGAGAAAAAGGAGTGAAAATGAGCAGGCATTTTATTTCAAAATTTATTGAACGATGTTTCGGGAAGAATGAGCTCACATTTTGTACCATATCTATGAAAACAGTCACACCTTCCTTTTTACATTAGAAATCTGACATTACCGATGTATGATGCGTATTATGATGAACATCGAAATTACTCAGAAATTAATTCGATCGATGCACTGGATCAGTAAGCACAATGCTGTACTTAACTTAAAAATAATATATTTTTATACTATCCTAGAATCTACATATTTTATTCGCCTTAATAAAACTACTTCATCAATGTCTTTTACGTTTCTAATTAACAGCAACAATTTTTTCTATTCACAATTTTTCTAGCATAACTTGTACAAATTTAATTTAGAGTATGTCTTTTTTACTATGACGTTTCAGTGTGTATATGATGAAGTAAAATTTCTAGGTGAGAATTTAAGGTCGTCGTCACTCATTAGTTTCATTGAAAGGTGTCTCCGACGTTAGAAAACAGTGCTTCACCAGAACGCCGCGAGGAAAAGAAACAGCGGGATAAGTACAAGTATACGACGTTTAAGGAGCTCCTCTTTATTATGACGCCGAAGAAAAATATATAAAAGAAAGAAAAATGTACAACAGCCATTTTCTTAAAAACGTAATGAAAATGTGTTGAAAAAACAATTTAAAAAATTTATAAATTATGTTTTTAAATATGTAAAATGCCAAAGCATATAATTCAAACCAAAATTTCAACGGCAAATTACTTTAATATTTTAGTTGGATAAAGACAAGACAGAAAGAAAAAATGTTTGAGAGTTTTTGAATAGAATTTTTAAGTTGCAATTCTAACGATATTTGACGTATTAATAATTTATGTTACCAAAATTATGCTAATGATTGCAATTAAAAGTCGTTGTTCGCACATAACACGAGAAACATTGAAGTTGACGAGTGCAACATAGCATTCGTTAAATTCCACATAATGGATACTTCCCTGCTATGTCTTTTACATAGTTCTAAGAACGTGACGTAGCCCCGTCATTTTCTTATTAGTTGTACTAGTCGAATCACAGAGAAGCGTAATTATATTTTCATATTTTATAACTCAATGTAATGAATTATAATTAAAACATCATTACATTATTATATCAGATATAAGTATGATATTGACAATATTTAGGAACTCGCTTGATTCGTTTCAAATACATAAAAGTAGGTAAAAGCATGGTGGCCGAGCCTAACTGTTTCGTGATTCATATGTTATGTCTCGGATAAAGTAAAATATATTTTTGAAATGTCCGATAGTATAAAGATTAAATTGAAGTAAAAATCCTACAAAGTACAGTAAACATCCGAAAAATTCGAGATCTAAAACGTCTATTTATGAAAATAATTTGTTTCTCCATAAGATATATATCCAGGAATATTTTAATTTCGATACATTGAATGCACTATGGAAATATAAACGTTTGAATAATTTAGTAAGAACAAAGTGGAATGAAAATAACAAACAAATAACAAAATGCAAGAATTCAAATATTTTGTATCTTACACGCGCAAGTAACAGTGTTCCCCAGTCTCGGTGCGTAATGTTGTGTTAATAATTCTGTTAAATATATAGACTTCGTCACATACATTAAATGTTTGATATTGGATTAATGCGTACGGAATTGATGATAATGGATAAATGAAACCTCAATATATAATGATTCCAGAAATCTCTATATTAAATACAATTCCCAAAAAAGAGAAATTTCACAAATTAGTATTGAATATTGAAAGAAACTTGTGATTTCTGCTTGGTCGATACTTTAAAAATGTTTATTAAAATAAAAAACTTTTCAAAAGCAAGCATTTATTTAAGCCGTGTACCAAAGCGAATAAAATAAGTTCAGATTTTTATTAATTAAAGTAAAGCAATGCCATATGCTATTACCTCCATACATATTTCACATTAGTAGATCCTAATAAAAATTAACGTACTTCCTAACCCTATCGCTGAAATTGATTTAATATTTTATGTTTACTTATTTGTCTTCAAGAAGCTTTTCGTGCGAATTGTATGAAAATACGTACTTTAGCGGGTACTTACTTACCAACCAACCACTGTCCTATGAAATTAATTGGTATCTACTTTTATGACCATTTTACACAATAAGCTTCTTGAATACAAAATATTGAATTTTTTCGGCGATGGAGATAGTAAGTATGTTTATTTTTATTAGAATCTATTAATATTAAATATTAACATTTGACATTGCATTACCTTAATATAAATCTAAACTTATTTTATTCGTTTTAGCACATGGTTTGAATGAAATTTTGTTTTTAAAAAGATTTCTTTTTATTTATTATTTTATACTTTTTAGTATAGGAATTTGTTTCTTTATGTCGTATCAATTAATCTTGCTTGTTCTCATGTTTACAGTACTAAAAATACTTATTAAACACAAACTTTTATAAAATATAAATAAATAACATTAATTTAATATCGTCCGCGTTGTACACTTTCGGATAACATCAACATTCTTTTAAGAAGCGATCGTAATGGTAAGATAAGAAGTTTCTTCGCTATTTGTAATGATAAGATAAGAATTTTCTTCGTTGTTCGTGACAATTAGATACGAAGTTATAACAAAGGGGTAGGTTATGCAGTTCGTAAGGCGTCGGTTATACTTATTTGTATGATGAGACGTATTGCATTTCAGTGAACGCTTCCCGGAAATAATCCGAGGCGAATTATCTCGGAATAAAATTGTAATTTAAAACACTTGAAGAGTTAGACGTAATATTGCCTTGTCATCGGGTTAATATATGTGTGCCAAATTTCTGCTCAGTCTTTTTGGGGGAACAGGTTTAATATTCAGTTGCAAGATTTGACCTAAACATATTACCAGATGAAGTCAAATAAAAGCTTATAATAAGTGCCTGCAATTTTAATTATACATGTCAATTTCTGATAGTTTGTAATTTTCTTCTATTTACGCTAGTTATACCTTAAGAAGAGTTCTTGAAAACTTTTCGTTCATTCGTGAAGTATTAATTTTTGGTGTGGATACCTAGTCAATTCATTGACCTTTTTACTTGTAAATTTAGTACTTTAAGTTGATGAGCCATGAACACTTGAAGACGTGACTGGAGTATACAGGAGCACATACCACGTGATAAAAGCATCCCGGTGCGCGACAGAGCGAGAGATCCAGCGACCAGAACCTTGGCTTGCTATTAATCCTCGAGAGCATCTTTGTAACGGGGCGCCCGACTTTACGGACTGGTTCCGGCCAGGAGCACAACAGGCATAAACGTGTCTCCAGCAAATACTTTTTATTACTTTCTCACCACACGTAATTAAATGCAAAATTTTACAAAGAACTCTCAAAACTTTCTCAATTTTCATTTGATTGCGTTTAGAGGAAATATTTTTCACCATGATGAGATATGATTCATATGCGTCCAAAAACTGTTTATCGTATCAGAACAAAATTCTTAGGCATGTACAACGACTGTTATTAAACAAAATAATGTTTAATAATGTCATGCAGAGGTATTGGAAAGTAAATGAAATATTCCAGTTTTATTTGTTTTTAATATCGAAATTTCTTGAGTAAATCATCTGGATCAGGAAATTATATTCCTCAATTTGATTCTCCGCTTTAAACGCGTATTCTTCCGGTAACTTTAGTTTAATAATATCTTGATTGAAGATATGTTTGTTAAAATCTATGTTTTTATCGTAAATTGCAATATACCATACCAAAATACTCTTTATAAAATAGAGCGGTCTAAAGAAAGTTGCAGAAACTTCTACGGAATGATATCGATTGATGTACTTTCAACAAATAGTTTACAAAATAAATGTTTGGTTATGTGTTGTCTTATGTCATGTTATACTGTTCATTTCTGAATCTCCAGAGGCTCGGATATTGTTTGATGACACTTCAAAATAAAATGGACACTTACATTTTTCTTCATAATGTACTTGATATCCTTGAAAACGTGTGGCTTAGCTTATATAATTATCGCACGGCGCAATTTAATAACAAATTGAACGGATAGTAGCAGATGCGACTGATTTTCTGTTGATCAAACTTGCTCCCTGTCGTTGTTCTTGACAGTTTGCACACCACAGCATTTATCATTGGAAATAATTTGGAGTGTTGTTTTTTATTCCTTATTTATTCATTTCATGACTTTGTCTCAAACGGAGTCAATACAGAGATTTTTTCTCTTGGCTTTTGTACTTGTTCATTTAATGTTGAATGTGGGTAATGTTGAATTTCACTATTTTTGTTCGATTATTATTATTTTTTTTTTTTGTGGGGGGGAGTGGGGGTCCTTTTGATTTTTCTTTCCATACTTGTCACAAACGCGTTCATTTATTCTTTTCAGTGTTGCTACGCGCATTATATCCAGTTCCAGCTTCCAGGAGTTCTTCTCCTCGTGACTCTCGCTTCCCTACATTCAATTCTGGTGTCCTCCAAAAGAATCCAGTCCTTTCTCTAATTTTTTCTCGAAGTACAGTAATTTCCCGAGCTCATCATTCCTCGAGTTGAATAAGAGGTTTCCATGAGTTTCCATTCCCTCGCAGAATCTTGGAGGAAATAAACATTTGTCTGCTTCCATTCTCTCTAGAGCTCCCAAATTTACTACAGCTTCTTTCATCAAAGGCTTAGCTCTGTAGCAAAACTCTTCTTCCCACTTCAAACAACTTTTCGTGCTCTCATTACAATTAAGTCATCGTGACGACTGAGCATGTGGACGATAGAAAATATTATTATTGTCATTACACTAATTTCACGAAACTTTTTTAATCCCATTATCCTAACAATACGATGCACGAATAAAGGAAACATAAATTGTTGTATTTTCTATCTTTTTGCATGAATAATACTTCCATTTCACGAGCTATATTAGGATATGCTGTAAAATCACAACATTTAGCGTATTTTTCTTAAAACAGTGCAATTGTACTGTAAATATAATTGTAATACCGCCAATACATTTAAAACTTCAACATTTGTGTAAAATTACAGCATTTTCCAGAGTTTTTCTAAAATTACATCAAATGTAAAATTGCGGCAAATATTTATTGTAGGCATTAGAATGGAAGCAGAAAATTCTAATAGTAGGTAGTTTTTTTTTGTTCCCTCTATTAAATATTTTAGTTTACATCATATGAAAAAGGGAAGGTTACTTAAAACGTATGAGTATTTGATTACAGAAATCTTCAATACTTATTCTCGTCGTATGTTGTGTTCTTAGGACTACGAAAATTACTTTTTTGTTCACCTTCGTTGATACCAAGAACGCAACTTCTTGAAAGAAAGAGGAAAAATAAATACGAAAACGAATAATTCCTCTTTAAGATTTGTTAATTTTTTTAAATCAAAGACCTTTTTCTTCTCGCTCAAACTCTTTTTCGAACGAATTATTTAACCCCGTCCGTACCTCCTGACTCAAGTTCGCGCTTTGATTCGATCCTTGGGATACGCCACTGTTTGGTACAGCACCGAGGTCCCGTGAAATTACTGTGCGGTAATGCATGCGCAAGCGCCATATCCTCTCCGACGCATGCCCGTCGCATGCGTGCGTGCGTCAGTGGCTTCGAAGAATCCTAGTGAGTGTCAGACGGCGTCGATTTCCCATGCACTGAGGTTACGCACTAGGGTGGGTCTTAAAAAATCAACTTTTGAAATTTGGACGGACAGAATCCCGTTTTATGTCTTAAAATTAGACTTCCATATAAATTTCAGAGTTATAAAATATATTTCAGGGGTCGCTATCAACCTTTCAAATTTCAAAATTTTAAGCATGGTAGCGATTCCTAAAATTTATTTCTAAAACCTAAAATTATTATGGAAGTCTTTGAGGAGCCATGATGGCTTTCAAGGGGAGTAAATTCAGTTAAATTTTGATAAGATTGACCGATAAATTTGTAGCAATCCATCATATGGTTGATATTTATTTTATTTTTATGATGTATTTTATCTTCATAAACACATGATACATTCGCTTCACATTTTACACACAGATAGTTTAAATTACTCATTAATTTTAGCAATTGATCTGAATGGGAAATAAAATTGGACATTGAGAAAAGTACTTTTTCATCGGAGATTTTAGCATTTATTATTGAAATCTTGTAAAATTTGAAAATTATATTTGTAATATGTTAGGACACTTGAGTGAAAACTTAGGACTTTTTTCCAAAGTTAACATTTGTTCAGTTTCGATATACTATTTTTGATACTAGATCACAAAACAATGAGCTTAGTATTTGACAAGTGTGCGTAATAAGAACATGTGAATAATGTATTCAAGTTGATATGTCGTGATATATAATATCATCTATGACGCACTCATTCTTTTAAGAAATATGTTGAGATTTTAAAAAATGTATTAACCCTGGCAAATTATTATTAAATGCTAAGCCGTGTATACACATTTGTTGCATGGGAGTGGGGGATCTGTCTGTATTTGATTGCCTCAGTTGTGTTTCCACAACTTTAAAGGGATAAATATTTTGTTCTCTAAGCTGTACAAAAACATATGTTGAAAAGAAATCTAACATAAAGAAAAAAATATTACGTAAGTGATGGAAATAGGGATATCATTTCAATTACCTTTGATGTTTTTGGAAGTTTGCTTTCAAATATGGATTATTTTCTTCGTAGAATAGCTCTGAAAAATATATTTAAATCGATATTGATATATTCCACTGTTAAATTTTAAAACGGGATAAGCATCCAGGAAGATTAATTAAATTGGATAACGTTTGTAGTATATTATCCCGGGGGAACTGGATGAGTAGTTGAGTGTAGGCGGCATCTTTTGACCTTATACTTACGTACGGTACGGCAGGCCATAGATTGTAGACGCTGGCAAACTAAATCACTGTGACGTTATCTTCCATCTCGGTAATAAAGGTTAACAACAGCTATTTAAAAAACGTGCATTGTGTACGCCACACATCATTTGAAATATTGAACTAGAATCTGATCTAACATCTGCTACACATGATCATGACATATAGATAACGAAAGAAACATTTTTTAATACTTTTAAGAGTGATGAGTTTATTGGTGGATAATAATTTGCGTTGCAAAAATATTCATTTACTAGTGGGAGGATTTAATAGACTAATAGGATTGTGCCTAGGATCTCATATCTCGTTACATGTTCCTTGAAACAACATAAATCGAAGTAACAAAATTAGATATATATTTTGTTTTATGTTATATTTTACCTATCTTGGTAGCTGTATCTCCAAAGATAGTGGCACAACTCAAGACGTTTGCGCAAGAGTTCAAAAAGTCAGAGGTGTCTTTTCCAAGCTAAGAAATGTCTGGCAAGCAACAAACATTAGCATTAACACAAAAATCAAAATTTTTAATGCATGTATTAAGACTGTCCTTCTTTATGGATGTGAAACGTGGATGGTCTCGATGGAAATCAAAACGAAATTACAGACATTAATTAATAAATGCTTAAGGCATATATTGAAAATCTGGTGGCCCAACTCGATCAGCAATGAAGAATTGTGCAGAAAAACAAAACAAATGGATGTGAACACCGAAATGAAAAGAAGGAAATTCATCTGGATTGGACGTACCCTGAGAAAAGGACCGGATGAAATCTCCCCCAATGCTTTGGAATGGAACCCGCAAGGATTCAGACCTCGTGGAAGACCACGCAACACATGGAGATCAGTTGAAAAAGAATATGGGAATACTATTAAATTAATGAAAGTTGATGGAAGCAACAGAGTTCGCTGAAAGGCAATTGTCGATTCCCTATATTCCTCTTAGGAATAATGGAACGTATTATTATTATTATTATTATTATTTTGTTTTATATATTATTCTTATATTCTATTTAATATATCATATTTTGTTTTATATTTTTCTTATATTATTTCATATATTGTCTAATCTTTCTGTAAGAAAATGTATAAAACGAAAAGTATCATGTAGTGTAGTTAGGATATACGACGTTTACTGTCAGAAAGTGTACCAAATATTCTTCTAATTTTTTTAAACATATTAAAAGTACCAACCTAAACACTGACATTGATATTCATAATTATGAAATATTTTCGTAAGTAGTATATTGAAACTTCGTCAGGTATCAACAATTCTAAAACGTGACTAGCGAATATAAATAAACTTAAGAAATATAATACATGTAATCTACAAGTAAAATTAGACGCAAAATTGCTTCGCAGTGGATGGCATTAGTTGTGTAGTACACGTCACGGTGTTCTCACCCTTGACCTTTGCTCAGAAGTTGTCCAGCGCAGCAACCTCTTGGCATCGGAGACAGCGCCGCGTCTCTTGAGGTGAGGTGTGGACCGAGGTCAAGCCTTAACGCGATAGTAGGCGGTGACAGAGCTGTTCACGGATGAGGATGTGAGAGAAGAATTTGTAAGGATAAAACTTTATTATTCAGACTTCTACCCAAAAGATAAAGAAAGGAAGAATTGAAAGCAGCTATGGAGCCTTCCCTCTATTACGAGGGGAAGGGAGATATGCCATATCGTTGTACTGCGATACTGCAGAGCGGTGTTAGCCTTTGTGTTATGTAATAGTAGGTTCTATAGGGCGCTTTTTAACCCCAAAATTTGTCTCTGTAATTCGTGTACTATATCGGTCAGTGAGAGCACAGAACAAGGACCAACTAATAATTAAGTCATTGCAGCAAAATTTGTCGCCACATTTTCCGAGAAGTAAAAAAGAACTTTCCTGAACCCGGTGTTAAAAAAAGTTATTTTTCCGCCGCGAAATTTATAGATTGCCCCTATCTTATAGCTTATCTACTCGGGATACGATGGAGTCCTAGAAGGAGTCAAAGCCAGGCATAGTAAGAAACGCATCCACCAAACTTACACGTGCCCCAAAGAAATCGTGAAAAAATATCGTTTGCTTGGTTCACGATGATGCCAGAATTATTTCAGACATTCTTGGTATATTTATCTGAGAACTATTTTTATATTGATTATTCCTACGTTTTGATAAACAAAGAATTAATTGAATTATTTGAGAATTTTCATACACTTACACCAATGCAGAGTCTTCTGTTATCTATTAATACGTAAATGTTTTGACATTTTCACTAGCAGCATATCGAAATAACTAGGCGCTTTTTTTACCATTACGGGCTTGGATCCCCTCCAGCTCCCCGACAAAACTATTGTGCTCGGCATTCCATGTGAAACGATTACCAGGCTCTTTCAACAAGACCTTCATCTTCATCCTTGATTCTTTCTTCTTCCAAGTTAACGTTCTCTGTGTCCACGCTCATTACGCCTAACGACGCGTCCGTACGTCGCGACTCGACGACACATTCACTCTTGGTGTCTCGTCTTTTCTCTCTTGGTGTATCATTCCGCGTCTGTTTTCATTCTCATAGTTTACCGACTTTTCTGAAAAAACATTCTTAGTCCTCTCGCATCTTCATATTCTCGCTAGAAGGATTTTCTCCCTAGGGTTGTGACACTGCTGTAAGACTGGTCCATGATTTCCGGGTGGTTCATTTAGCAAAATATACGAGCTGAATTATGAGAGTATTTGTAGAATGAAAAGAGAAAACTTATCTAAGTTACTCTTCGTAAATTCCATCATTAGTTTTTAAGCGACCTCCCAATTGCACTGCCTGTCGCGTGAAAGCGTTAGAAGCAAAAAGATATTAATAAAGAAATAGCCTGTATTTTGTTAAGGCTCTAATGACCTTGACGAGCTCTAAAGCCCCAAGAAGGAAATAAATTATTTTGTTTGCTTGTGTGCAATTAGTAAAAATAATGCGGATTATGAAACATTACCCCCAGGGGACTTACATCTAGTAAGTACGTGTTTGGCGAACACGGGGCCCCGAGCTGAGTCTGGCATTACTTCCACTTACTTGTGCTAGACTCCTTCTTTTCTCTTTCCTGACCTTTCTTGGTCACCTCTTGTTCTTTTCGATCCTGACGCTATAAGGGCTTCATTTTTTGTCCCCCACTCATTTTTTGTCCTCAATGTTTTGATTTTTGGTTTTGAGATATGTTTTGGTATGTTGTAATTCAGGAGTGTTTTTAGTGGGTATGGTTGAGTCATTCGGCGAGTCCCACACGTTATGTTGGCTCTCCCTAGTGCGTAACTGCATTTTCCCTATCTGTACAAGTTTTTTGGACTCCAATGACCTCCGATGTCGACGAGCCGTAAAGCCCCCCCCCACACACACACACTCACACACACAAAAAAAACATTACAATAATGACAGCTGTTGCCACTGGAATACATTACGAGAATGTTGTGATTCAATTGAGGTAAATGGATTTTTGTCAAGCAATATACTGTAAATTGACACCTATGAGCAGACTTAATATTTTTCTTCTGTGATTATCCGTTCGAATTATTCGCTCGAATAGCGGTAGTTAAATCTTTTATGTTTAATGATACTACAGCCTACGCAAGGGGCGTTCTGTTCGGAGGTACGAGTTTATGAGGGTAAGGAGCGAGTTCGTTGACCGTTTTTAGGGAATACACACCAGAGAGAAGACCATCCATCACTTCACCTCCAGGGCGGAGAAAATCTCCGGGACACCGATACGCATTTGATTCCGCGAATCTGAGGCTTTTTCCATTAAGCCGCCACGGTCAACATCTGTTAATTAAGTACGAAATCTATATTTATAGCCCAAAGTAAACAAAATTCGCTTTGCGACTTGAGTCACCAAAGAAAGCAATCGGTTAAAAAGGCAATTTACGAACACCGGTTAATTGAATGCGGGGAAATCATATTGAAATTCTGTCCCAGAGCCCTTGAATTCCGAATATGACGAGACCTCTTCAAAAACACGAAGGTGACGGATTACAACAAGAGAACTCGTTTCGCACTTTTCTACAACAAAACTCATGTTGATCTTCACAGTCAAATATATTTTTATATTTTATTTTGTACCTGTACCATTGCAATGTCGATTAACATATTTATTTTTTATTTAATACAGGAATTTTGAAATGTAATTATATTTATTTTTGAACACCATTTAATAAATAAAGTGTTTTTGAAATCAACCACTAACCATTTTTACCATACATTTGCCTGTTTGAGCAGAATTTCGATATGAGATACGTTTTGTTCATGGAACGTACGTTACTTTTTAAACACTTATGGAAGTTTAAATTTACCTGGAGATTTACAATACTATTTTATAACATATTTGTATGATTTCTGCTTTTTGTATCTAATTTTAATTTTGTTTTAATTTTGTATAAATATTTTAGTATATATCATGTTCAATTTTTATGATCATTTTTTATTTATTCTATCATTACTATTTTTTACGCCTAAAGAAGGTGCAATAGAAGGGTTGAAACGTCCTGCTGAAGAAACTATCTTTATAAATATGAAAAGTCCATCTTTAGATGGTATATATTTAATTATATTTGTTTAGAATATTTCATGACGATAGCCATTGAATGCTGCAATATATAATGTAGCAAATAATTCTAAGTGTAAGAGATGTTGAAAAGTCTTTAACATTTGGAAAGCTACATTATTCAGCCAATTGTATGAAATGTCTGAAGTGTGTCAAATTGACGAGATGTATGGGGAAATTGAACCGATTCAATAAACGTCACTCCAGAACGAACCAATCCACTCGACAGAAGCATTCCACAAACGCATCAAGGACCGAAAGGGTGACTCAATACTATCACCACAACATGCATATAACAGTCCACTCGTGATCTCAAAGGCCTTTATATGTAGAAGTGCCGTATGGTGGGTTTCACTCATTGTTTACCGAGTTGGGCTGGTAAAGTCAATACGAGAGAGGTGTTTGTGTTAGCACAGTAAATTCTGGATAACAGGGCGATAGATGCGGAGAATTTCTTTAACCACCGATTGGCATCAAATGGATGAAGGTTGTTGAGGAATTGTTGATCAAACTTTTATAGGTTGACTTATCTTCATTCTTAAGCATCGAATCGTATAATACACAGATATATGAAAATGATCAAATAAAAATGAAACAAGCAAAACAATTTTAAATTCTCTCGATAACCTTGTAAATTGTTAGATTATTTCCCTTATTATAACACATATCATTCCCTTGAAACATACGTAAAAAGTAAAAAATAATTTAGTGGCTGACACTGTATTCTTACGTATTTTTAATTATATTAGCTGATTACCCAGCGTTGCCCACGATTTTTCTCAGACTAATCATCTTTTACTGAGGAAAAAATAAAATCTATATTGTAAGATCAAAATTTTTTACTTAATGGTTTTAAAAACATGTACAGCATCCTAATTTTTTAAATTTATAATAATACAAAACTTGACTTACACACCACATCACGGGAGCGCGTCGGTCGAATTTTCGCTTCCGAGGCATGTCGCGGTTGCACTATTTCATTACAATTCTTGTAAAATTTAAATTATTCGTCGAAACTTTATGATTGAAAGACGTTTTTTATCTTTGTTAAATACACTAAACAAATAGAACATTAAATTTGATGATGACTCATTTTTCCTTCTTGAATTACTCTCTTAAATTAAAGTATTTTAACATTTCGATTTTTAAAAACGTTTTACCGACAATTTAGGTTAACTTTTGTAGACAGATGCTGTTGCGGACTTTTTTGTAGAACTCTTTGAGACAAATAATATTGCCATTCATAGTTGACACCTATCTCGAACTGTTTAAGCAGCGTAAGCTAATATAACTCTTTTTTTCGATTATATCGATATTTATTGTAAAAAAACATTTCTATTTTTCTTATCACACATTATAAAAATAAAAGTTAGCCTTGGTTCATCCTGGACATATAAACCATCTCCTTCCCTAATTTCATCACGATCGCTTCAGTGGTTTAGTCGTGNGAGACAAGTAACAAACAGATAGACACATTTCCGCGTTACGCATTTGTATATATATTATAATGGATTTACAGGTATTATTCTTGGCCTTCACATTTCTCCTACTCATGGCAAAAACTCGCCATTATATTTTTAAATAAGTTATATAGATTGGCTGGTGTAATTAAGTTAAATAACAACATTTTTTGTTATTTCGGTTAATATGTTGTTTTACAAAACAAATAATCCGTAATTTTACATAAACCTGAAAATTCGGTTCAAACATAGCATCCCATGACTTTATATATATATATATATATATATATATATATATATATATATATATATATATATATGTATGTGTGTGTGTGTCTTTAATTGTTCTAGTTAATAAAAATGTTCAGCGTAGAGGCAGACAGATATTCTTAATTCATTATCGTCAAGTGTAATTACTTGTTTTCTTCGTGACTGAAATTATTTACGAAGCGCAAAGAATAATGCTGCAGGTCGTAGGTTCAAGAAATCAAATCAAATGACCACTTTTCTAAAACCATTCCTGTGAATGTGTCAAAACGAATATATACTGAGAGAATTTTATGGGAATAAGTAAATGCGCAGTGGTTAGTTCTTTTAATATTAGTTCATATAATTTTTTATTTCAAGTTGTCTAACATTCATTGCGAGATAAATTTCAGCGTAAATTTTACGCAAAATAATTATCCAGAGAATATGTTCTATGAAGTCTGGATATTTTTTTACCAAAATTTTATTTTGCACCAACTTTGCTCGGGTTTCTTTGGGCTAAGTTCTCTATTTATCTCCACTTATTAAGGACACGGGTAGAAGAAGGAATATCTCAAATTCAACGGGGACGACGACGAAATAAAAGATTATTCACACTTTCTGATTCAGTTACTTGTGCCAGGAGCGGTACGGTAGCAGAGTAGTAGTGTCTTCACTCTCAACGTTCGGGAATGTACGGATGACGATTGTAGCTGGGGTATTCCCTAATCCTTCTCCAGAGAAATATCGGGTTGGTAAGTCCATACTCCATAGCCAAAAAATAAAATTCCGAAACATATTTGGATATGTGAGTGATCTTGTTCACGAACGATGTTGTAAGAAGATAACGCAGAGACAAAGATACTGCAGTATATTTCTTGTCGTTTCTGCGGTAAGGTGAGGAATATTTGAATCAAGATGACTTGGTGTGGAAAAAATTCCAAACTAAGATCAACAATCACGACAAAAAGTAGCTTCTAGATTCTGAAAAGGATGATTTGGAAAAGTTTTATATTTAAAACTTTTCCCATAGAACCATCATTCTTCCAACTTTCCCATAGAACCATCATTTTTCCAACTCAGAAAAAAAATCTCGTATTCAAGAGACACCTTTCACTCGTTCATCATCTGCCCCACCTTGAAACTTAATTCAGAAGTTGTTGCGCTCCATGACGTTCTATTTAGTTTAGAAATGTTTTGGGAGCAATGGCCACAATCCGTCAAACTGTCACGGGAAATTTTTGTTCCTCCGCTGAGCTACGACGTCGAACATGTCTTACGATAGCTTTCTGCGTAGGGAAGGTTGAGTAAGAGAAATTGCTGTTGATGCCACTTTCCATGCCAAGAATGGCATGTTGTTTTTTATTCTTTCTCCCAAGACTTCCTTTGTCCGAGTACGATAGTTGTTGTCCATCACTGCCAGTGTTCATTTGATGTCCCAGTGTTACTGGTCAGTGCTACTTGGTTGCCTGGCAACGATGTTTGCTATGCTCGCGGTGACGATGGCCCACCTTTCATTCGTCCAAGCAGTGACGAACCTCTCTGTCCCATCACCCCATTCACTACGCACAATACTATTTGGACTATAAGAAAGTTTGTTATGGAACATATATAGTGCCTCTCTGGTAGCATGTTTGCTTGCCACTGAGTCACTCCGGTTTCAATCCCCTTTTTTTTCTTGGGGTTTTAGGGCTCGCCAACGTCGAGGCCATTAGAACCCTTGGTTTCACTTCCTGGCTGGGCCAGAAAAAAATTGTTTGTTTCCAATGTCCTAGTTAATATAGCGATGACAATTGAAAAGCGAACCTTTCTTCTTCTATCCATCTACTACTACTCCTAGTATCAGTAAGCCTTACTATTACTAACTACTCCTACTAACTCCTCTGCGGGGTTCAAGTACTACCCCCTAAAACAATTGCTCTTCCACCCACATCCTACCTCCTGTCGCCCCATGTAGATAAGCTTCAGTAGCACACTACATTTATTATTTACAAATACTACAATGAAAAAAATGAATCATATGCGTGCATCTATGTATATCTCACAAGAACTATAGCAATTTAAGATAAAAAATCAAAAATAAGAAATATTCAATATAATTTTAACAAGACGCTACTTTAAGTACTTGCTAAAGAGCCAACATTCATGAATCACACACTTAGGGAAATATTACATGAACATAGTTAATTAGTAGGAATACGACACTTTATTGAAGAAAAGTGTTATTATTAATTCATTTTGGGAAAGTTGATCATTCATAATTTTATTCCTTCCGACCGGTACGTTTCTTTATTTAATTTAATCATTTTGTCCTTCAAATTAACAAAGATTTAATACCGAATTTACTCTGATTGTCTCGATATACAAATACGTGAAGGATAATTCTATGCGAACAAATTATTATAGACAATAACTTTTTTAAATGTATTACTCTATTAGTATTCACAAACGTTGGACATGTGTTAGTGAATACTAATAAAGTAATAGATTTTTAAAAGGTGATTGTCTATAATAATTTGCCCGCATTGAATTATCCTTTAAGTATTTGTTCTTCAAATACCTGGTATCTAATGTTTGTCAGTCGTCAATACCTTAAATTCGCGTATTTTACCCCTGTATGTCGAATTATTTTTCTTCAGAAAAGTCTATTTACACTTGAAATATTTAAAGTCATATAAACATTATGCAATTAATTAAATTTTTAATAATGATTGTATTAATGAAATAGTTCAGCCCCTTCCCCCGCCAATAGCAAATTTGGTGAATTACCCGAACAAAATTTTCGAAGACAGGATTTTGAAAAAATGTGGCCAGTTAGTTTCAGTACTTTNTGATCGGCTGAAATTTGGGGGGGGGGGTAGTGGGAAGTCTACCTTTGGCAGGTTATATTTTAAAAGGACTAAATGAACATATACGTACTAAAACTGAAGACAAGTTGTATTTAGAATGAATTAAAATATGGAGATTAAATATTTTCAAGTATTAAACCAAAGTTTAGAAATTTTAGAGGACCAAGGACTAGGAATTTAATTTAATTAGAAAGTAGTTTATGAGCAATTTATAATTAAATAAATGAAAATAATAAAATGCCACGTTTTGTTAGAGTTATATTCCAAAACTCTGTCAAAAACGTAATTTGAAAGAAGAGTTCAGTTCGACAATACTCTCCCATTTTTTAAAATGAAGGGTGCATGATAGTTAAATTTTCGAAAAAACGCGGAATCAATGATGTGTCAAAGTGTCAACGTTGGCACACTCCAGATGTTATTGAGAACGTGAAAATTCTCGAGGAATCGTACTAGAGAACCGCAAACATGGCGGGAAAGGCCAACCAAATGACAAGAGGCTGGGGAAGAAAGAGAGGGAAGTGCTGTGCAGGGTCGAGAGAAAACAGTTCTTGCTACGGTCCGGCGTGGCTTGGTGGGTGATGGATTGGAGAAGCAGCATGACATGGCAGTCAGCGGTTAGCGGTTAACCGCGTCCAATCCAAGGCGGTGTGGACGGGCGAAGAGAATTCGTACGTTCGCTCGTCACTGCCGAGGTTGTAAATTTTAGGAAGCGAAATTCTGCGCATAGCCGAATTACTTGCGGGTACTTCTACAAGTAAGATGGTAGCTGCCTACTGGAGGATAACACTGATCATGATGTTACGGGAGTACGTCAATGGAAGCAGCCAAGGTATTAAATGATTCATTGACAGTATATTTTTTATATTTAGAATCCACGTCCAAGGTTTTTGAAATTTTTTATCTGATCTATTAATTTATTGCATATGCTGCACACATTTGACAGCAAAGACAGAACACAGTGATAGTAGATCATGCATCCACCTTCTCGTTGGTGGAGACGGAAACGGTAGCATATGTTGGCCGACAAAAGAGATGCTAAAGGGTAAAGAACAATAACATTTAAGGAACTTAACATTGGAGGCAGATCGCTCACAAGGACGAGGTGGGCGATGGAAAAAAAGTAATATACTTTCTGATATGTTCATATATTATAAAAGTATTGAATTAATATTTAATTTGTTTTGCCAGTAATAGTTTGAATGTATGATAATAAACAGGGGTATCTAGAGAAATTGAGGAACTAAATATCGAGTGCTGTTATTCCTATACAGTACTAAGAAAAAAGATAAATACTGTAAAAATCATAAGGAGGTTTAAATTTTAAGAAATTTTTTGCTCTTTTCACAAAATGTAAGGTTTTTCAAATATTCAATAAATACATTTTATTAAACATGTCTGCTGCTAAAGGCTTCTCTTGAGGACGGTGTTTGAAGAGACTCTTGCCCTCCAGTAAGTAAATTCATCCATTCTCCCAAGGTGAACAGTCGTTCTCCCCTTCCACCGTTGTCTTACCTACATTGTCTGTACTAAATCAGGGGTGAAGACCCTATTACAACAGTCACTGGACCAGAGATACTTCAGCTTTAACTTCAGTAGTATTTTAGGTGGAACAACAGCGTTCTAGTTGGCTGAATCATCGACATATAATACTACTCGCTCACACTTAGCGGCAACCGAGGGAACTAAAGATGGTTCATAACTTTGCAGTGGTTTGCTAGAAACAAGCGTGAAGCAACCTCAGAAAAGTATAGTGTCATGACACATTTACCAGTTCTATAAGAAGGCAAGTAGTTTTCTATGTAATTTGTTGCCTGTTTTATTAAGTGCTCTTTACCGATACTTTTAATAAGTATATTTCAATTTTAACATCATTTGAGGTTAAGACTAGAAGCATTTATGCATCTTTCTGATTATCTTTGTTACTCATAACATGAAAAATAAATCGTTCGGAAGTGGGATTTACGAAAACTATTGTGATTCTTACGATTACATATCAATAATGCCAGAAGACGAAAACGTAGTCGTATGCAAATTATTTGAATTTCAATTGAGGTATCCGTAGTTTAGACAATGTGTTTGTTGTTGGCATAATTCGGAATTATGTACTACATTCTGAAAAAGTATGAATTATTGTTTACACTTTTTCACGTTTGGTTTAGAATTGTCTGCTATAAAAAAAGTTATAAAGATTTAAAAGTTTTATTAAAATTGAGCTTCTTGCTCACGATTTTCCGGGTCAGTTAAAAATCAAAATGTGTATGATCATTTAATCAGTTCACCACCATATTAAAACGTTCCATTGCGAAATTAAACCGGTGTCATAATTAGTAATTTTGGGAATAACCCAAGAAAGTAATTTCTGAAGAAGTAACTATATTTTATGTTCCTAAATTGATAAATAACTTTTAATGAATAGCTCTTTGATTTTATTCTCCTTGACGAAGACGTGTGTTTGGTTAAGGAATTTTCAGAGCGACCGTGAGCTTTCTCAGTTACTCGTAGCTCTCAGCACAACTCTTGTAGTACTCTCATCAATAGATTTTGTTACATAAACCGCATTTATGGAGTCCATATTTTAGGAAAAATGCTTAATGTTTATTCGATTTTCATAAAATTTGCAAAAATAAAAAAGATGAAAGAATTTGGGTTGAATATTTCTGGAATTATTATTTAGCAGTAAGTATTCTTTGTCAGAAATTGTAGAAAATCTTTGAAATTGTTGAACTTACAAATACGACAGTTCTCTTATCGTGAATAACTGTCACTGACTCTAAAGACAGATTTCTCCTGCAGTCCTCAGCAAAGAGTAAAAGGAAAAAGAACAATGTAAACAAGAGTGATAAACACGATTAAACCTTCAAACTTGAAAACAAAATTCGCTTATCGGAACTTAGAGTTGCACATAGAGCACGTGTTGAACTTTTTTGCCCTCAAAAACTATAAACATTGAAATTAAGCCTCAAGGATATGTGTATTCTTCGTCCATCAGTTGGTACTGTTACAGCATTTTCATGACTTTTTTTGTTTTTCCACGAAGTCGAATGAAACGTAAGAATTTGTTTTATTCCTCTATATCGCTGTCAGTAGTACCGAGTACCTGCTCGTGGAGGAGTGTTTGCAACGTCAACAGACATGTGAAAGTTCGGAAGTTGAGATTTAAAATATGCATCCGAGCATATGTACGCGAAAACCGGGTATTAAGAGCTACCAGCATTGGAGCCGCCTGTGGTCACTTTTCCCCTGAAGGGGGATGCGACCCAGGTTCACTGGATCAGGCCGGGTGGAAGTTGCGTACGGACTTGGGAGTCGAGACGGGTGGTGCAGTGGATAGCACACCTGCGGCCAGAGCAGGATGTCTCGGGATCGAGTCCCGGTCCGTCGCAATTTTCACCTGGCTGTTGACGTTGCAACCTTGCTCATGTTCGGTGAAATCCTCAAGAAATCATTGAAAAATATTGGGCGGTCCAAACACCGCCCCGCGCGCTCTCACGTTATTCAAAGAGACACGGTTGTGTTGTGACTCCGAAGATGTGAAATAATAAATCTTCCCTTAATCTCAGATTATCGTATTTCATTAACATATTAATTCACTGAAACGCTCGATTGATAAATACTAAATAAAAGTAGAAATACTAATAAAAACATTGCGTAATTTTATTTCATTCTATGGACTCTCACAAATATTCGATCAAATAAATTGAATCCATGTATTTAAGGCATTCTGTTGAAGATGTCTCACCGAGCGTCTTGTTGATCCAGTCAGCTAGATCTTCCTGCAGTGGGTATAGCTGTCGGTATTGTGATGAGGTGATCCTGTTTTGGTAATACTCCACATATTCCTCTTCTGTCTCCGGTACGGGCACTGCGGCAGCTGCTACCGTCATTGGTGTAGACGCAGCCGGTGCGGTCATGGGCCTACACACAAGCAGATGAAGGTAAGGTTGGAATTTTAATAGATGTGATTTAAGCGCGTTCCAAAATGTCATTTTAAGGACGAAAAAAGAATTCCCGTCAAGAACAAGTAAAAAGGTCAAGTTGGTCAGAATCAGGCTCCGAATGAGGTAGTTTTGATTAACTAACGAAACTTGAAATAGGTCTTTCCAGTCGATTTAGAGGAACTGCAAATTTGGTTTTTAATTTGGAAACTAATCATCTCTCCTCCCCCTTCTTCCAGCTCTTCCACCTCTCACCCCATTCGCAGTCTAAGTAGTGAATAAGCGTTCGTAAATATTTCAATTATTTTTTACATTTAGTTATAGTAGCTAAAATACAAATTAAGGTGCTTAATGGGTAAAGGAACAAGAGAATATATAATTGTACAGATTTCTAGTTTCGCGCAAACAAATCTCTTCCTGAAGTTAACGACTATGGACAGTATTTTACAATTATCTCTCAATAATAATTTATTTCTGGGGACCCTTATCGAAGTCGAAAATGACATAAGATATATATTTAAGGATTTAACTTTCCAATTTTGATTGATTTAGAATTTAAAACGGATTTAGTATTTTTAGTTTTTCATCAACGATGACTTCTCTAGGAACTCTATTCTTGTGGGCCCGGGGCAAACTACCACATCTACCCTTCTCCCTTCCCCGCACACGGCGGTACTCACTTGGAAATGCTTAATGAATAATTGCTCTAAGACAATACTTCCTGGACTCTTTTTATTAATATGCAATATTGGGAATTAGTTACCAGACATCGGTGATAGCGAGTACATTATTCCTTCAACATAGGAATACATCCCAGCATCTCATAGATCGTTCTTGAGGGTTTCGGCGACACAAAATTATCATATTAATCCTAAATATATTGTGTAATTTTTGTTCCAAAATATATTTCTCGCGTGAGAGATTGCAGCATATATTGTAATCTTTAAAACAGTTTGGGTAGCTTGTAATCGCTTTGGCGATGAAAATTCGATATTAGGACTTATGAGAACCAAACTATAATGAAAGTATGCAACTATGTTGGAAGCACGCCAATGTTTCAAGTTTCTATATCAGGTCTATGCCTCAGGTCCCCTAAATTCTTTCGGCGGCTCCACACTCTATCTTAAATTATTCAATAATTCAAGAAAAAAAATTACCCTGATTTCAATTTTTATACAATTATTCTGTTTAAGTTCAAGCAACCAAAAGGAAAGAACCAAGAAGTGTTTCTTACCTAGAAGGCGTGACGTTCCCAGGCAGCGACGCCGGTCCTCCACTTGCCACGGAGTTCATCTTGCGCGGAGAAGTTCCACTCCTTCCTAAGACGGCCACGTATCCTCGCCCTCCGGACGGGGTGACAACGCCGCTGCCGCGGCGGTAGTAGCGCCCTTGCGGCGTACGCCCCGGGGTCATCCACGGCCTGCGCCCGCTAGCTGTGCCTCCACCCCCGCCACCACCACCTCCTCCGCTGCTCGCTCTGACGCCGTCGCGCTGTGGACAAGAAAGAAAAAGAAAACCAATTTCCTTTACTCGTTTGCCATAACAGGTAAAGAATATTCAAGTCTTAAAATACAATCAACAATGTTAAAAATTGAATGAAATAAATTATACGACCGTATTTTCACAGACTCGATATATTGTCAATTATATACTCTTCATCACGTTTCGGCCTCCATAACGTATGTCAGTTGTTGCCTAATGGTGACCCACAGTGGAAACATTAAGAAAAAATAATTAATATTAAAGTTAGTCTGTGAAAATAAGGTCGAAATTATTTAATTTAATATAAATTCTACAGACCTAATTATAATGTAAATGTTAGAAATTATACGTTTAAACTTTGCCGTGACGCTCCCCAGGAGATGAAATTGGAAAATGGAAACCAAAACTATTACAAAGAAGCCCTGAGAAAGGTGTGAGTAGAACACCGGTTGAAATGATTGACGACACTGAAAAGTTAGCATGGTTAATTAATACTTGAACAAAACATAAAAAATGTCTTGTGCACTTCTGGCTCTTTATAATCAACAAAATCAACTTAATTTAATCAGTTCTCGTGTACAGAAAGTTAATCAATAATTATAATACAATACTTGAGAGTTATTATTTTGCGGTGACGTCAATTTTAAGCCACAAATTATCCTTAATGAGTTTTAGTATACATGAAATATATTGTTCCACTGTGCAACCTGTAGTGGAATTTTCAATAATTCACTCATAAACAAACATAGACTGGATGGTGAGGGAGGACGATTAATCAAAGTATATATACTGCTAGACTTGTATCTCGACGATTCTATAATTTCTTTTCCTTTGAGAAAAAATAATACGGAATGAACTTATTATTGCCTGGTGAAAAGTTATAAGAGTATTAAACCGGTTAAACCAATAGCAAATATATTTTATTACAATTTTAGACGTTATTCTGATGTACGTTGAATGGGTAATAGCGTAGTGTTTTGGAAAAGAAACTATGAATATTTAAACGATTTTTTGAAAGAAATTAAGTAAAAAATTAGTTAAGAATTTAAAGAATCGGAGACAATTAACTTTAAAATTAAATCACAGGCGCAGAATAAGTTGAGTAACTCGAACATTTGGGAAAAAATATTGAAATTACTTTTTAAATATTTAATATTATTCCCATAAAAATCCCATCTCATAAGAATGCAAAAATTGATGAACATTATAATTGGCTTCCCTAAAGGACATCAATTCCCTCTTTTTATTAGAACATGTGTGTATCAGAGAAGTGTTATGGAGTCGTTCACAGTTATTACACGTCCATTTAAAAAAAATTACTTTTCGTGAACTTCACGCAATTCGAAGTCAATGTAGATAATTGCAATAAAATTTATTGGCCAATACTTTGTGTTTGTAGCTAAAGAAAATAACTTGATCTTTCATTTTTCTGTCAAGAAAATGCTTTAAACATTGTTCCACTATTCTGAACATCGCATTTCGGAAGGAGAGCAGGATAACTCGGGGGAAAACTGCATGATGAAAGATAAGATGCTCTAACTAATAATTAGAAAGTACAATGCCTGTCGCGACTACATCTTCGAAAGCTTTCATTTGAATTTGGATCTAATCTGTCGTTGCCCCTTTCGTATTGTTACTAAAATATATATTCACCACATACAGCGAAGCTTTTGTTTTACCAATGTAGAAAATATTTTGTGTTCAGCCTTCATCGGTGACAACTTTCATATCGATCAGTTAGAGGTTTCATACACCAAACGCTTTATGCTTGAAGATAAGCGAAAGGAAAGGAGAGGAATACTCTATACCATCATTACCACACGACTAGCATTATTATAACAATTTTGTCAGTCATTATTAATGGGTGTTTAGGAAAAGATACACGTAAAAAAATTACGAAATTCACGCGGGCAACGAGTACTCCGCTTAGTGTGTTTGCTAGTTACAGAAGTAACGAGCTGCCACATGGATATTGTAGTTTATCTTTTGCCCCGCGGATATTGAGAACTGGAGATCGTAGGAACATAATGCAGTAAAATGTTGTAAATAACTAACAACTTTTAAATATATCTTACAACTATCTAATATAATTATCCCTTTAAATATTTGATAAATATAATAATCGCGAAGTTTTGTCAAAATCAAGGAGGCAGAGAAAATGAAAAAGAAAAAAATGTTTATTTATAGTCTTGTCTCCTCCAACACCAATAAAGAAAAATGAGAGTTTTAATTAAGTGCTAAATATCATGGAGTCATCGTGGCTCAATGGAGTAGAGCTTTGAGTTGTTGGATGGGCGGGGTTCGGTTCCCGATGAGGTGGGGATTTTTCATCACACCTCAACATGCAGACTGGCTTCCAGGCCTACTCAGCCTGCTATAAAATGATACTAGGGTCTATCCTGGGGTCAAACCGGTCGGAGCGAGATGCTGACCACGTCTCCTCCTAGTACCGAGGACAAGAAATTGTGGAGCTCTACTCTCCGCGAACCCCATGGACCCTTCTGGACCTGATGTGGGATTGTTTGACTTTTTGAGTAAATATAATGCATTTACTGATGTTTCAATCATTGGTAGTATATCTTTTACTCGAAAGCTTAGAAGAATATTCACGGCTACGCCTCTGATCATGTTTATTATTAGAAGGAGAACTCTAGATAATTATTTAATAAAGCGATAACATATTTCCGACAAGGAAATAAGTTCTATAAATTACAGTGAATATAAACAAGACGAGGAACGTAAATCGATGTGAATTATTAGAGGAAATTATGGCAAAATAATTCAACGTGGTTAACTTTCATCTTACAAGGTCACTTAATATAATTGCCATTTACCAAATACGTTGAATTCAGTGTTTTCACTTTAGCAAAAGATTATGAATTTCTCAGCGAATTGCGAAACTAACTAATCGTAACTGAACTATTTTGGGAGACAAGGAACAGTTTAATTTCTCCATAAGACATGATTTTCACGTCGAATCCACACCATATGGCCTGGACGAAGCGTTACAAGTTGAGTGTTATCTTTCCGTGCGCACCGCACATTAATAGTCGTCCGTCATTCTGACCAGCTTAACCACCTGTTGGCGTAGCCTTTTGACGGCAGGATAATGAACGATGGCGACTATTTCGCCCCTTTATGGGGTGTTGGCGACGCAGCAACCACTCGAGTAGATTTGCACTTTGTGGACCTTGAACGCTCGACCTTGAGGACGTTGTTCACAGGTCCTCCCTCACTCGCTTCCGACAGAGTTTCTGATCGGTAACTTTTACGTAACATACTTCCAGAACCATACATTCCATTTTATACGGTACAAGTTTTTGTCAGCCCTATTCTATTAGAAACAATTGTTTTGCAACAAAACATCACTACGAACATAATCCCAAGTCGAAACGAGTAGTGTAAAATCATTGCGCAAACTTTCTCTCTCCAATACGAAAAGCGAAATTGATTCGAAATTTAAACGTTCAGTGCAGCCAAATAGTTTTATATGGTGTCACTTTTCGATTCTTCTATCAGTTTCAACACATTCATTTCATTGCTCATCTCAAATTCTGCCTCTGCTCGGTATATTTTACCTAGATAAATGATTAAGTTCTTTATCTCGTCTGCAATTTTGTAATAAATAATTGTATCCGATCAGATTAAGCAGACAACTGATTTTTATTAAAACATGTCAGGAGTAGACATAAATCCTTAGAAAACATGCGAAACACATTAAAGTATTAAAATATACGCAACGTTTCGGTACTACGTTTGTATCATCTTCGGGTGAAAAATATATCTGAGCTAGTGCTCAAGTCATACTAAAGTTGTGTACTTGTGACATATTCTAATAAAAATCAGTTGTCTGCTTAATCTGGTCGGATACAATTATTTATTATTAAATGATTTTCAAATTTCTTAAAACAGTAAACCAATGTGATGCTGGAGCGCAGATAAGTTACTTTATAGCTTGGACTATAAAGTAACTTATCTGCGCTCCAGTACTAACATTTCAAGAAAAATACTGCTTATGCAGATGTAATACATACAAATTAAACTTTCCGTTCATTAGTTTTAAAGAAAAGTTTTATTTGTTGTCGTTTTTGAAAACAATTTAAGTGATGCATTAATGCACAACGTTTTTCGCACGTGTCTTCCTTAATGTAGTGGAATCGTAAAAATACATCAATATAAAATATTTAGGTGAACTCATTCTTAAAAATGTTTCACCGGTATGAGTTATCAAATTTTAATACTAACTTAGAAATACTACCATTCGAAGTCAGTTGCATCGTCAAGACCAATCAAAGTGGAGTATTTACGTGAAAGTGATTCTTCCATAAATATTTTCCTACCCGAAAATACCATGACACGAATTGTCAATTGAATTTATAAAAGAGACATTATGATCTAATAAGATAGATGTAACAAATTTTTTTTGAAACTGTGTTCTCGTTGTAATTTCACCAGTTGGCTTCTAATTGTGGACCAGTCACACCCATAAAGTGAAAAGGGGATGCATGAGCAAAACAACTGCCAATGAGGTCCGCTCATCGATCGCATGAACACTGAAAAGGGAAATACTTGCAGGTACGCGCCTTAACAGTTTTGGATCGATGGCGATATAACTTGGCGTTTAATTTGAGTGGGAACGTGGATGTTCTCAAGATATAATCGAATGTTCTCGAATATTGAAATATTTTGATACTTATGATTTATTAACAATGTTTGGGAATAATTTAAAGATCTGTTAATTGCTCGTATTTGTTAAATAACATTTCTCTCATATTCCGTAGAATACGAATTTGATATTCTGTAGGTGTTAAAAATACCAGCTCATTATTGTTATATAAGGGAGGCACTTATCACGATTTTGCCTTGGGCAAAGAAATGTTAAACCAATCACTTTCTTAGGGTCCTTGATTGAAAACGATGGAATAGAAGAATTCTTGCCTACTTCCGGGGAGTAAATTATTTTATTCTACTGCGTATGGTAATCTGCAATTTCTAAGGGTTTTTTTGTCACTAAATTTATTGGTTTAAAAAAATACAACTTTAAAAAGCAGTGATTTTCGCTTCAATATAGTTGTTCATATTGGTAATACCTACTTATCCCCCATTTTATTTCCCCTGGAATTATCTCGCCATTACCGAGATGTAATTAAAACCTCACGTTTCTAAGAACTCTTTCCGAGACTTACGAAGTCGGTAGGTAAATGAAGTGTAGGCCTACAATTCGCTAAGACATGGAAGGAACGTTCGGCGTATCCCCTAAATTCAGAGGTGATGAACGACAAATTTCAACCCTTCAATCAAAGCAGGTAGAGTAGAATTTAATTAAAAAGTTGTGTTGGATATTCTACACATCGCGAAGTTTAAGAATAAATTTTACTAATACAAAATAAGCAGATAAGCTCTTCTTTATGGCCCATAGACGGAAATGAGTTTTGTTTCTAATTTCAAACGAAGGACTCTGAAAGAAATGTTTAATCGTGTAGAAAACTTTCAATTTATTTTTCAGAAATAGGAATAAAAAATTTATGTGCTGAATATTATTGGCAACATGATTTTACTCCCAGTCCATCCATTTTATAAAGGAAAAAATATGCATCCAAGTTTTAAAGGTCCTCCACTCAGTTACTGGCCAGTCTTTTCGAACCCACGATACCAGTCGGCGTTGCATGAGGCAGTAGCGTGACGATGGGTCAACTGCCCCTCCCCCCTCCCTCGCAGAAACTCCACACGCACATGTTCATCTAGTCTCCCTCCGATGGCGACTACAACCCTTTCCTCACTCGCATTCTCTTTTCATCGATTCATTTTACTTGTTAGCAAAATATATCAACTGGGACATTAGCAATAGTCCATTTATATAGAGACTTATAGATATTAGCAATAGACTTATTGTTGCGTAGTACTCTTATTTCCTTGCTCCCCTTCTGCTTCAGTGTCTGGGAACACGGGTTCGACACCAATTCCTCACATAAACACGTAGCGAGGTGGAAGATCAGTTCGATGCCAGGTACAGCGTAAACGTAGATATAAAGCCATTAAAAAGGGGAATTCCCTTCTCGTCGTTACTGATTTTTGTCGATACCAATGCAGCAACTATCAAATTGTACGAGTTTGGTTATGTCAATTTCAAAATTATTTAAATCCTTTTTTGTTTGTATATTCATGATTAATATCAACCGATGAATATTTGTTGCAATTTGACTCATTTCGAATATAAAAACTTAACTAATGAACACGACAAAAAGAATTTTGCTTAAAACAAAAATTTTCAAAGACAAACCTGCTAGTTTTAATTTTGAGTTTTGAAAATTGAAAATTAATTAAAGTGAAGATCGCGAGGCGAATGAATTGTAAAACAGGAATTGAAAGATAACGTAAGCTGTTATCACATAGGCGACATTGACCGAGGAAGTTTTTTTTATACTGTCATCATATAAGTTATTGTTAATGAGTAACAGAATAGCGTGAGTGATCAACAAATGCGGTGAATGGGAAGCGTGAAAGATGGAGTGAAGAAAGGAGGAGATAAAAGGTAAGAGCTTTTCAAAACATTGCCGGTAATTCAGATGTCTTCAAACTTTCAACGTTATCTATTGAGAGGGAATGATCAACGCTATCTCTCATATTTACTTCCGAAAGATTGATTCTAAATTGAATGCTGGAATGTTAGTGTTTAGATTATATGTCACGAAAACTTGAATTAATCCAAGTTATTCCATGTGTTTAACTGATATTTCACTACATCGAATTTCAAAATCTTCATAGCTTTATCCTTCGCTTCTAGGATCACGTTATGTATCTGTCGCATTTTACGATCCGCAGGGGAGTTTATGAGAATCTCTGAAATAAATTATTCCCCGAGTAAAATTGTCACATAAATTATTCCTGTCTGATGCAAATTTAATTCATGATGGTGCTCCTCAAATGTCCCTTTAAAAGCAAAGCAGTGTAAAGTGTCCTTCTTTAAAGTAAGTGTACCCCTTACCTCTTGTCAGGAACTATTCCATGAGCGCTCTGAAAGAAGCCAAGTATCCTACTCGCCCCATGGCCGCTTGCCATTATTGTCTCACTACTTCTCCCCGTATCCTTCCTTCCCTGACCACTCTGAACCCCCGTCCACCCTCCTTGAAGCACGCAGTCGCCGCCGCCCCCACGAAACTCCTCAGCTGCCTGCGTCATCCCGCTCGGGGGCTCTCGGAAATCGATAGGGAATGAGCGAGCTCTCAGTCGATATGCCGCTCGCTCGCTCAGCTCTTTGGCAAGGTCAACGAGTGGAGTCGCATGTCATGTGGTATGATGGGAGGGAGAGCATGGAGGAGGGGCAGATATTGAAAACGTCCGGGTCATAGGCGCCTGGCCACTGTTATTAAATCTACCTTCCTTTTAAGGGTACGTGGAACTGACCTTGGCCCTGAGATTTAAAGATTTAGTTGAAGACGTCCATTATCGATTACCTACACTTTCTTAGCCGCGGAAAACTCTGATTTTAGGAAATACATATGGAACCCGCAAGTTTTAGGAGATGCAAACGGATCACTGGTATCACTAGGAAAGAAAAGTGAATTTCAACATTTTCGGATCACAAATACGAAAAATTTTGATCCCACATGAAACGCTTGAAAAAGAGGATCCAGCTCTACCAAGAAAAACAATTCGGTAATTAACATCTAAGAGGTGTACATTTTGAAAAATCCCAAGAATCTTTTCTTTTCCAGGTCTTAAAAAAGGGATTTTGATCTGGAGTCAATCTTTGTATGTCTAGAAATCTGGATTTCAACCACCGGTTAGGGTACGAACGAATGAATCTAATGGGTAATAGAGCTGTTATGAAGAAAGAGTCTACGTGTGGAGATCCAGTAGACTCACAACGAGTATGGGTTTGAAGGTTTCAATTAATTGTTAATGGATTATACACAGTTAATCACACCTTGGGGTCTCCATAGTCAATATGAAATGCGCTATCGCTAAGTGAGATCTGGGGAACGGAAAAAACAACACCCATTGATATAACAACCCACTCTGTCCCCCAGTGTCTAAGCCGGCATTCACTAGATTCGGATTACAGAGACACAGCACATGGATAATCAGATTACAGGATGGTTCATCGAGGCGAAACCGGCTATCCACGCTTGATTGGCGCAGCACCGCATACAGATCTCTTCAGTTTGTAATTTAAGATATCAATGAGGTAAATATCGAATTTACATGTCTCATTGGGAGGTTGTGATAAGTAAAACTGGTTTTCAATAACAATATCACGATGTTGGAGCGGGGGATGGAAAGGTTATTTTGTTTCCTAAGTATACTCATCTCGCTCAATACCAGTTTTTGAAAATTATTGTGAAGTACATTTGCGAAACACATTTGTTCTAGGTTAAATGATATACTTGTAAAACTGTATTAGTTTCATGATTTTTAAAAAAACTTACAGTATATTGTAAAAAATATTGATCCGTGAACAAGATGATGTGGCCAGCTTCCACTTGACCCCTTTGATAGAAGCGGTGCTCATTTAAAGCAGACTAATTGGGCTAGAGGGATATCCCTGAGGCATAAGGTAAAAGGGCCGAAACCCGTGGCGTAGTAGTAGCGTCTTAGGTTCCAAAAAAACGGCTGAGCTGTAAAGTACGAGTTCGACCCGTTCTCTGTCGAAGAGGGTGAGGTTTCCAGATGAGTTTTCGCCTATTTACTCCAGATCAACGTAGATTCCGACAACCCAGCATTTCCCCTACCCAATTCCTTCGCTCGTGTGGTTGGGAGGATGAGCAGGCTGATGGTCTCACTACATTCTAACACAAATAAATGTCATAAAATCACGACTTCGCCGTGATTGGAACACGATCGTTCAACCTGAAACTTTGTGCTTTACACGCTTAGCCACACCGACAACAATTAAAACAATTAAATAACAAATAACATTTTCGCTTCCGAAAAATCCGGGGATCTAGGTTTAAGTCTGCTAGAGAGAAAACAAATTAGCAATCATTCAATAAAAATAAATAAATGACACTGTTTCTGTACTTTTATCTATTAACCCGGACAAAATCGGGAAAAGTTACTCACAAAACAGACCATGCCAATCCTCCTTTTCCGCACTCTCCCATCCCTCGTAACTCTGCCTAGCACCACGAAATCCTGGATCCGCACTGTTTTTGAATCCCAAAGACCTTTTACCTATTAACAGAGGTAATTTGATGTTTCGTTCTTTTAGTAAACGAAGGTTTTTATAAGGCTGTGGAACTAATTTCCTCAATCTTCATTCACTCCTCCTCCGCAAATCTCCTCAGAGAAATATATTGTCCGCAAATAGTCGCTATCGTCATTCTCCTCGTACTCCGAGGTCACAGCGCGGAGTTCGAGAACTGGCCATGGCATTCCTACCCGGCAATGGTAGAATCTCCAAACGTGGTCGCGGGTACCCGCCCACCCATATGGGTGCCAGCACGGCCGGCATATCACTCACACGCCTCTCTCGCGAACTTATAGGCTATATCACGGTGGACGCCACATAGTAAGCCACATGGGATACTAGATCAGCATTTATATTTAATGTTTGTGTTTTTATAATTGATACTATCGTTACTAACGAATAAGGAGACTTAATTTTTTTTCTTCTCTAGTTTTTTTGTCTATATTTTAACGAAGGACGTATATTCTCGATCCATTATCTTTTCAGGAAATATAACCATTGCTAAATAGCATTTACTGTATGGTAATTGGTCAAATTAGTTAAGATTTATTTCCGACCGAAATAGGAAAACTTGATAGTTGGGATCCTGTAATACGAACATGTATTCCCATGATTCTTTAATTCACTGTGAAGATTAATAATGAAATAAATTAAAATTTCTGACTCTTAAAAATGTTTTGCTGTTTTTTATATATTTTCTTTCGTATTATGTACCTACGGTTCGTATGTATTCACATTATATACTACCACGTAGTGACAGAAACGCACTTGAAGCGGTCCGGCAGTAGTCCAAAACAGTGCCACTGACGAGAATAATAATTACATGGATTTTTTTTTTAAAAATACTTCTGTAAATTTGATCTTCCAAGTGCCACATGTCTAACCTCTGAAAACAATGTGTCACGACTTCACAATACAACAGAGCATGCACATGTATGTACACATACCATTCCTAATTTGTTTTTTATATCCTGTACATGATTGTTTTTAGTGTTATTTGTGGGTGATTAGTCCGTGAATTGTTCTTTCAAGGACATTATCATGCCGTGTCCCGAAGATTAATTTGTCGTCTGTAATCCCTTGGAATTCAGCCAATGCTAATCATTAAGTGTGTTTTGCCGATAATCCGACTCTCTATTCCCACTGGCAATGTGTGGTTCTTTTTGTTCCTTCGCACCCGAGCAAGTCACGTTTCGAGCAAGTAGTAGACTGCAAAAATGCACAAAGATAAGCGGTGACAAGGTACAAATGACTTTCACAGATAATCAATTAAACTGAATTTACATAGAGATAGTTCAGCTAAATTCACGCTTGGGTGAGATAAACAGTTTAGTGATGTCATGGGTCAAATCTATAGCTTCATTTATTGGTATATTAAGTAGATAAATATTTGAAAAGTATATGATTCAATTATGTTTGTTTTTCATAACTGCTTTCAGTTTATTAACACTTTAATCAATCAAAACAATCTAATAAGTTCTCTATAACCCTAAAATCTTTTTTGATATTTTATTTAAACTATACAATTCAGGAATCAGCATTAATGATCAACTTCAGGCAGCATCCGAGATTCAGCCTGCCTCAGGACAGCCTTTGTGAGAACGGAGATAGGATAATCTGTAAGATCTGTAAATAAAGTGACTATAGAAGGTGGAATTTTGTCCAACATAATTTTGGGCATCATACCCGAGTTAAATAGTGCATATTTATAAATACAGTATATATTTTGCTACGATTACCAAAATTATGGAACAAACATATTCATGTGAAGGAGAACATGTAGAGAAATGAAATGTGGCTAAAATTAACTCGAATGTCCCGGTGTCCTTGAATTTTTTTGTTTGAGTCATTTATTTAATGTACGAGAATATGTCGATACATATTTTTGTGAGAGACATCTGCAATGATAAGAAGTGTTGTTATTTTGGATGACAGTCCATTTCTCTGATCTACACTATCTCCTCAAAAGGCACACGTAAAAGGCTAAACGTTTTCGTAGCAAATCCTGCGTGTATTCTCGTAGCGTACGCCTCAGAAGAGAAACTTACGTTAGTGGAATGTAACAGGATCATTGATAACTATAACAAAATTATTTGGTATCCATTTGCTATATAATGGTTTTGTATATTATTTGTTTTATCTTATGATGAGGTTGGTGAGGGAATCGGGTGGTAACTAACCATGATTTTGGTGAAGGAATAAGGAATGAGATGTTGGTTTGCCGGGGAATGTAGGAACTGTATTGACATTGATATGGTTGTAGAAGAGGGAAGACTATTCAGCTGAAAACCTCATCCAGTTCGGCTGAACGAAAGATCGATCTCGCGCTCTCCCACTCAGCGGTAATTTGGCTGCGAAAACACTACCACTAAAACATCATTGTCGATTGTCCTTCAAAACCAATCGTTTTTTAGAACTATTTTTTCGTTCTTTGTGTACAGTTCGAATTCAAAGGGAGGGGGAGTTAGGGAATTTCCCCCTTCTAATTGTTATATTTATTCCCAACCAGAGAAAAATAATAAGTTATTTCCACTAGTCGTTATAATAGTGAAAACATAACATCAATTTCAACTAATGCGCCAACAATGTTTCATTTTTATATCAATCAGTATATCGTAATATTTTCATGGTATATCAGAATTACAAAAAGAACGTGAGTTACTATTGTATGCCCTCTTCTGAATAGAATGACATTTTCTTGACCATTTTATATTGTACTGATAGAAACAATGAAAAGAGAAGTTTCAAAATCCCCTCTTCTACATATTCTACAATTCGAATACTGGTTCTACTAAAGAATTGTCATGGAAATGTTAATCTTTTTGGCATCAGGCCTTCACGACGTCTTGTAACATCTCCACGTATACTCGTAACCGGATGTCCCGAGAGCATCTTCCCTTCCTGACCCCGCTTGTCGGTCTGTCGACGTAGGAAGAGGACGAGTGAGTCTGCTCTCACGTTTCGCACGCGTCGTGCGGAGCTCGTGGCCGTGCGTGGGCGCGTGTTGTTCTGTGCGCCGCGGGGGCACGGAACTGCGTGGGTTCAACTTGAAAGGTCGATACGCACGCTGAAATCATATTGTGTGACCTTAACACTGGTAACCTACGCGGGAGGCTGGCGATGGTTTATGTGGACTGGAGCAAGACTGGACGAACAAAGGGGATGAGTTTATACGATGACGCGTGCTGTATTGAACGACGGCGGAGGGAACGGATTGCAATTCCACATTTGCCACCGAGTCTCTCGCGACGAATGCATTCGGCGCCTTCGTAGTCAGTGTTGCGTAATTCTCATATAAATAGATTAAATACATGTAATTTCTAAAGAAATAAACAATGATTTGTCCTTTGTCAACTACAATCCTTAATTCAATTTCCTGTGAGACGCCCTAAAAAACTGTATTCGGCTCTATTTCATTTAAATTGTATTGGAGAATATTTGTGATTTAACACGTACGATCATAGTGATCATCACCATCGTTACATAACACAGGGGTGCTCACAAGAGAGGATGTGACGCAAACTGCGTCATTGATTTTTTTTAGGGGGGTGAGGGTTCGAAAAATAGAGGTTTTTTTTGGAAGTTTGGAATATTTAATAGTTAAATAATAAAAATACTTTTAAAAATACCATACATTAAAATAAAAATCATAACACCGTATTAGTTTTTAAACTTTACAGACATTTTAACATCATAAATAATTTTCGAAACAGATGAATAAATTGTAAAAAGTCATGCCGCGCAGAGATCTAGACCACTGAATAAGGAAACGCGAGCGTGGGATACGGGTCGGGGGATCATTTCATGTCTATCAAAGGACCGGGAGACTTATCGCCTTCGCGAGAACGAAGAAGTGACCAAAGATACCTACCTCTGTATCTTGCAATGGTAAGATTATTTAACAGACGGCCAATTTAGAAAACAGCGTTGCACTGAAGATTCATTGCTATACCTTCAGTATATAAGTTTACTTTGCGTGATTAATATCGGAGCTGAATTTTGTATCTCGTCGTGTTTCCCCAAGTTTTGTCGTTCGGGAATCTGCGTGGTTTTATTACAGTGTTTTACCCGATTTATGTTGAATTAATTTTTACTGTGTTGACAATAGTTTTGGTGGTTCTTGTGAGTAATAAACTGTTAAATTTGACAAGTGGATTGAACAATACAATAAAATTTAAAAATAATGTAATAATCAAAATATCTTAAGTGATGTGCAACGGTAGTGGATCTTGTGAGCCGTAGTCTGAGAAAGCGTTAAACCTTACTCCGTGCGGTTTAAGGTGAGAATAGAGATGAAAGAATAACGGTCGTTTCACAAATTGTACGTTGATATTGGATTCTTTAATGTAAATTTCGTCCACGAAAATATGAAACCACGCACACCTATACTTGTTACAAATTATGCAACTGCAAAAAATTGTTACAAAACATTTTTATTGAGAATTTTCCTAGCCAAAGTTTCTTAAAATCGAGTTACAAATTGTATTGTAATTGTCTCATCCTCTTTCTTTTTATATTTTACATGTGAAGTTAGGGACATATATCTAAGGTGCTTATCCAGTGAAATAATCCGATGAAACGTAAGGAACCTCGAAATCTGAGTTTAAAGCATATGAATCTGAATATACATGGAATCTGAGCACGGTCCTTTTAAACTTTAAAAATTCCAACTCAATTCTGCTAAGTTCCTAATTTTTAGCTGCTGAAATATAATTTGAAACCTAATTATGTATTACATTTTAATCTCGTTTAAATTTATCCTTTATAATTAAAATGGATATAGGTGATGAACAATCTTACTCTTTCGTATAAGCGGTCTACAAACAGTATTGTAACCGATACAAAAATAGCGAGATTTGAAGGAAATATTCGGTTTTAGTGTCCCTGATACCGAAAGTTTTTTTTTACTTCGACGCCCGTCTGTCTGTTCATCTGTGCGCACCGATACTAGCTAAACAGGTCATATCATGTATCCTTTGGTTTAAAGTATATTTTGAAACTTTTATCACAAGCAGTTCAAATTTTTTTCTTTTAAGTTAGAATAGAAGTAGGAAAATAATATCTCTCAGCCGAATTATTACCTCATTTATTTATCAATGCACTGTATCAAGAGAGTTCAAAACTATTTTGTAGTGAAGATGTTCCAAGCCAAAAGAGGTATCAGCTTCAGAAATCTAGAGTCTGTAAAATATCGGAAGGCTATTGGCGACCTGTCTTAGTCACCTCTTCTACGTTCCCAAATGTCTTGACCCAGAGATTCTCTCTGACCCATCACTTTTCGCTCCCTCTAACACCCTTACCCTCCGCGTTAAGAATAATTTGCCTACTAGATATTTCTTACTGCAAACTATTTTTACCGTGAATGTAAAAGACAAAAAAAGTAGATTTATTTTGGATTCTGTGCAAAATTTCAAGAAAATTGAACCAAATTATAGCCATTTTCAAGCAATCACTTTCCCATTATTTTACACGCAGAAGATTAAACTGTCGTGTCAACAATGTAGAATGCATGAAAATGGTTGCTTTTTTCTTTGTAAAGTTAGTTTGCGTACTATATAAATAAGAGTCTAAAGTGTATGAGAAAGCATGTGCATTGGTTTTGCACACGGGTTTTTAAATAGAGTTAGGGTAAATAAGAGAGATAAAGTTGTAAAATATTTCTAAATTTTTGGAATATGATTTGGAAGCNTTTTTTTTTTTAGGGGGGGTCTCCGTCACAGGGTTTGGGGGGGGCACCTCTGTATTAGAAATAATAAATACGACCATTATTGGTAAATTTAAAATGCATTTAATCTTAAAAACAATGTTTTGTCAACAGGTTTGTGACTTCACCAGGTGATTGGCAACAATGAAAACTCAAATCTGTTTGTAGATTTGGAAAACACATGATGAGTTTATGATAAGATAATGAGAGCAATTATGAAGAAACACCTGTTGACGAATCATGTTTTTAAAATTAAAAAGTATTTTAAATCTACTAATGTATTTTTTATTAATTTAGTGAACATCGAAATGGTAGAAGAAATTACATAGCAATATCGGAAAAATGTTGGTTTTAAGTAGACCTATGAGCTTACAGTAATAGAATCAGCGTACCAATGTAATAAAGGTATGACATTTTGTAACCCATTTTTGGTGTCTAAAACGTCACCTTTTCATATTAAGATTTCGAGGTTAATAGTAATTCTAATTGAAATAAATGAAAAGTAAAATAGTGTATTTCGTGAATAAATAATAACCCACAAATTATATATATTCAAAAGAAAATGTTTAATATAATTTTTAATTAGTATATAAGGAAATATTTAATATATTTTTTGTGGGGATTTAGGGCTCCACATATTTAAGCTAGACATCGAAGATGTGACTACACTGAAGATATTTCTTAAGCATTTTCTAAGGCTAGATTAGGTTAATTTGACTGGCACTCTTTAATAGAAAGTCCTATCTGCTGTAGGTCAAGTATCGCGCGAGGATATTGGGTCTATTTATTTATTTAGTTATTTATTTATTTTGCGTAATAAATGTATAAGGAAAATCAATATTTTACTTGCGAAATAGGGACGATCTTCGGGGGCAAATTAGGTGATTCTACATATGATTACATATGGCACGCATGACTTTTATTTCACTAGTTCACTGCTGCTTTGTTCGCAGTCATTGTGACTGCCCACACACATCTCGTGAGAATTGATGGCCAAGCAGCCATTGCAGAGAGTTGCTCGTTCGTCTTCGACTCCGTCAAACTCCGTTGTCTGCGCGCATGCGCACACCACTACGAGGATCTCCGGCCCCTCTGGCGAAGGGTCAAATTAAAGCGACGGTTGTGTTAAAGGGCTCTATATCTTAACGAGCAGTTAAAACAGCCAGCTCGCCTGCTTGTCATCATCGACCCCAGAGGCTACCCATGACTCGTGCAGTCGTGGCCACGCCGCTTCCGGTCTAGAGCAGACAACACGACGTAGACTCACTGCTCTGGGGACGCTGTCGGTGACCATGACTCGAATATGTCATTACTTGTACAGAGATATTAAACTTCTCCGCAATATTCAGAACCATCTGTTCTTTTGTCAATCTGGAAACTGTTATTTCGTTTTGACACTCTACAATCCACGACATGAAATTAGACGGGCGAAAAAATTACGCTACCACTTACCAAAAAGCGGTGAAGTGAGGGAATGTCGGAAACTTCGAAGAGTAGTCAGTAATGAGATTACATCGTATAAAATAATGCGTTTGAAATGACTATGTATTTTCTTACTCACGGTTTATTTTGGGGCTACAGTGTATAACTACTATTTATATTGGCTACTAAATGCTAACTTTTCGAAGTTCTATTAGTATTATAACTCGTAGCTAACTTTTCATCTTATCTAGGAATTTTTGCTGACATTTTTGGATCCGCCTCTGCCTTAGGGCCCTTGATCGGAATTGATAGGATGGTCCCTTGCTTGCTTCCGGAGAGTAAACTAGTGTATTGTCCTCCACATGGTCATACGCAGTTTGTACTGTTTTTTGATAATAAATTTTAAAAAAAGTCATACAGAGCGTAGTATATACTATTTCAGTCTCATTCCATAGCCCATAAGTCGCATTATTATTAGTCATCCTGATTTAATCTCTCTTGTTAGTTGTTCATGTTAAGTCAATTGTGGGCGGGGAGTTAGAATATGATTTTACCCACAGCAATTAGTACTTGCTAACTATTAGCCCTTTTTTTCGTGTAAAAGAAAATGTTGATACGTTTCGTAAACATTTGTTTTTTCTCTACGTTTATTTACTGCAGTTAAATAAACAATTATCGTTTTCGGGATGTAAAATATACTTTATTTGTAACTGTTTTAGGTACATTTATGGATGTGTGTATCCACTTTGGCGAAGACTCTGGATGATGATTCGGCTTTTTCTGCTTGGATTAATTTGAAAAATTTATCTTACGATTGTGCAGTAACAATCTGTGACTTTCCCATAACACATGGTTTCTGTCCAGAAATGTGTCTATCATACCAAAGAACAAAACAATTGTAGAGAAACTCTTCCCCTAAAATAAAGAGGCTTCAACAAAATCGGTTAAGGAATTTTGCACATGAGTTTAACCTAGGATACAATATATCACAATTGACTTGAAAAATGTTTTCCTGAAAAAATGGAATTGGTTTTTAGTATTTTTAATCGCTTTAATTAAATTTTAAATATTTTTATCCAATTTGTTTACTTAACTTTCACATCGGACGCTGAACACTTGAAAGATGTCAGATTATAAGAGAGAAATACGTGCAAATGTAAGACTAGTTTTTATACTGCGGTTACAAAATTATTCGTATGGGATTCATAATTTATGAGACGAAAGAAGTCTCAGGGTCAAGGAGAATGTGATGAGCTCCGATTTCAATAATTGACTTGAGGTAACTATGGGAAGGCACATTCTATCTTGATTGACGTCTTCCGTTCTATTCTGTATTCTTACTTATCTTCAATGTGATTAATTATGGCCTTTGGTACCAGACGTATCTAAAATTTCAAATAACATCGTGGACGAATGAAACGGATTTTGCCAAGGAATCCTACAGAGCCACTGATAATTATAAGTTTTCGGTTAATGTTAAGTGACATAGAAGTATCCTGTTTACTCAGAAAACTTTGTGGATTATCAATTTGTATCGTATGAAACATTTTGGAAATTTTTAAAATAATTATTTGATTTCTTGTAAAATTCAAATTATTTTATTAAATTATGATTTTCAAAATACGTTTCATTCACTGATCCATGTTTAGATGCTCTTCAGGCTTAACAATTAATCCTAAAGTTTATAGTGACGTGAAGACTGTTCTGTAATTTTAAAGCAAGTTACAAGACAATTAATCTAACAATATTGATATCAAAATGTGGGTTATTTAAAATAAATTTACTATTCTCCAAAATAAATTCGTAAAATTGCATTAAAAATATGTCTACAGAAAAAATTCAACACATTTAATTAGTTGATTATCGTTAAAGAGTTCTAATTGTCTATTCATACATTATTCATAGTAAGTAATTGTATGAAACGAAAATAACGTTTATTTTATAATTAGACGCACGCACAGAAAAGTAAATATGTGCAAATGCTACAGGGATATTCCACTGAACAAAGATATATAATAATGAGCAACTCACTAACAGAATGGAGAAGTGTAGAGCAAGTGGGTGAGTCTAACAAAAAATTGTGAATGTTTCGTAATGGTTCGTGTGATAAATGATAAAGCAAACACAATCATAAGTTGACATAAAAATGTAACTCATTTAAGTTCGTTTTATATCAGTGTCAGAGAAAAGATCCATTAAAGTAATTTTAGTTTAACAAAAATCTCAATCTGAAATGATAATTTAACTGATAAACTTTGCTGCCTGAATGAAGATAATTTGGAGAACAGTTTGGTCTAGAATGTTGTTCTGTTAAATAAAAAAACCTAGGACAGGTGATTTTAATAGATTTAATCATCGAGAGTCGAATCTTCATTTTGCGACTACTTATTGCATACCAAAACATCATGTATGCACGCCTGAAATTAAAATAAAGTTCATAATTCAATTACTTTAAACATATTCTAGGTGCACACTGTGTCACTTTTTCGCGTCCAAAATTCGGAGGTCTGACAGTAGATGTGTATAATTTTGAACATTGATTCAATTAATTTACCTTTCAGTCTCTAATACAAATTATTCAGAGAACAAATGCACCAATTACCAAAACCATTAGATATATCGTCAAAAATATGCAACACACGCTAGTCATTCATTAGTACGAGATGTCAACGCTGAAGTCTCTTCGGTATTTGTGTAGCATGTTCCACATTCTCACCCGAAGACACTGTTATCTGGTTGTGCAAATTTGACGAGACTAGATAACAGAGCGTGAAATCACCCCGGGGAAGACTTTCCTAGGTTTTATTAGATGTCCTTATTTCCACAAGTTCTCAATTTCCATTTCTATTTTGTTATCAGTATGGTCACGTGATTCTCGAATGCATTGGTCGTTGTCCTATTGAAATTATTCAGGCAGAAAACTTGTTCAGAATAACTTAATTTAGAAAATAGATTTGGTCGTTGAAACAAAAATATTTGCATGAAACGTACCGACAATAGATATAACTATTGAAAACTAAAGGTGATATTAATCACCATAGAAATGAAATACTTATAGTATAATTAGATTACAAAGTTAAACGACAACTTTTGCCTGTATATAATTGCTTAATGCGAGCTGCACTTACTGTGTAAGTTCCGTCCCTCGGTTCCTCTGATTACGGACCCGATCACATACAAAAATATCGAAAAATCGTTTGGTTTGCAATTTAGATGCTATATAGTTCTACAACTGGAATATTTGTTTCGGTTTGGCAGTTAATTAAATAAATTAATTTGTCAAGACGGAACCAAACAAATATTTACATTAAATATTACATTCGTGAGTATAATGAAACAGTCTCTCGCAATCATGAATATTTTAAAGGAAATACGATAAATTAGGCTTATGTCTACCTGTACTTAATTAAATTTATTTAAATATATTTCGCTATTCCAATTTGTGGATTTTCCGCGTGNCTGTCTCTTATACACATCTAGATGTGTATAAGAGACAGACATTATACAATCATACAATTTCGGAGTTTTCATGGAAAGGCGAGGACACAACAATAAATAAATTACATAGAAATATATTGTACCTGTTTTAAAAAAAATAGGTCCTCGATATAAATCCAAAATTAAAATGATTCAGAAACCAAAATAATTTTAATTTTTAACAGGTATTAAAAACATGATTCACTGGGACACATTTTAAAAACACGAATGGCATATAAATCTAGACCGATTTGACTATCAGTATTTCTTAACTTATACTACGTTTGGTTCGTTCATAAAACCAGTCCCTGTTTGGAGCCGGAAGTGAATAATTTTGGAACTGATCCATCCCTGCTAATTGTTGTTGTGTAGAAATGACCACCAGCTGGTATCGAACCTTTCCACATGGTACTCAGTCAGCTTCCTTCGTAGATACATCGATGGACCAATTGCGTTTTAAATAAGGAACTAAGTTCCATTCCCGGTCATGGATTGAAAATAATTGAGATTAACGCACTAAGAAGTTAAATTATTCGAAATATCATGTGGACTAACTTGTTGCCTGTCCGTGCCCTATATTTAGTTTAATATGCAATTCTGTCTGAGAGTCTCCACCTTAAAATACTCGTTAATAAATCTCTGTACGACTATGAACAGAATATTTTCCATCGCTGCTTGCCGCTCATGAATTTTCCATATAGTTGTTACCCGCGCGTGATCTAGCATCTCATAAGGAAATTTATTCATTCCCGTCTCCGGCAACCATGTATATCCTATGCCACCCTCATACTTTTATTATGCAACCGCGCTCTAATGGACTGGAGATGGAGAGGGCAATGAATAAAAAAGATGGAAAAAGATACCACCCAAACTAAGTAAAGTGGATTAATTTTTAATTATTTCAAGATGTTTTTCCTCTCAAGTCCGCAGGAATAAGATAGCTTTCATTACGTTTAAATAATCCAAAGATGAAAATTTAAACTCACTTTCAAAATAATTAATCTGTTGGCAATAAATATGAAAAATATTTAAAAATATTAATATTACAGAAAATATGCTGAATTTTTCCTTAAAAAAATGCTACTACTTGACAGATTCAATGATTCTTTTGTTCCAGTATCAACAAAAAAAACATTGCAGTAAATATTAGTTCAGAATCCGTATAGACCTTTTTATAAGTATATTATTATTTACTTACGAAAAAAACTGAATTTTTATGGAAAAGACAAAACTGATTCATTAAGTTCCCTTCTGTCAGTCGGAAATCAAACGATGGTCCCAATAGAATTTGTCAAAGTGAACTCATGATATACAGCATTATAACATAAAGCAAATTCTAGAATGAAAAGTCAACGAGTTACCTTATTAATGCGATTTTCTATTTATTTATGTTATTATTAGTTATGAAATAAAACTTGGAGCAAAGCAATTCGAATTGCGAACGTCTAAAAAAACGCCAAAATTACAGAGTTATGATTGGGGATGATTAAGGGGATGATTGCAGATGCAAGCAATCTCTCGTTCCTAATCCTCCCTTCACGTATGTTTATTGGTTTGCTTGCTTGCATTGGCCATTACAGGGGTTTATCGCTCTACGTCACTGCACGGTGGACCGTATGCGTTCTTATCACCAAAGCGAGGTGTTCGTGTACTATCAAAGGGTTTTTTTCGTGATATATTTACACACATCTCGAAAGTTATAGTTTTATGAATCAGAAAGAGTAGGGTAGTTGCGAGGTTTAACGAAATTGATATAAATATTGGGACAACAAAAGATTATAGAAACAACACAATACTGCCTGTTCCCGTTGATTTGCCTGCGCGAAACTTTTGATTTTTGTCCAACTATTCTTACCGAATTGCCGTTGATGTAAGAAAAATCGAAACCGAATCTCGAAAAAATCACTAGATGATGAATGCTCTTAGTCCCGCCGTAGAAAAGTGTGTGCTGAATTTCGAAGATCATCGCTCCGTAGCTGATACACAGATACACACACGC
>NNCF01125962.1:821359-907545 GCA_002313205.1 Laupala kohalensis | reverse complement strand
GGTGCTACGCGGTGGACACAAAAATTTTATATTTTACATTTATGTGTAGATTTGAAGACATGGTATCGAAAATATGGCTCGACATGAGATGTGATGATAGGAAAACTTGTGTTGTTGATTTTGAAATATATCAGGAATGATAATGAAATAGAATTCCGAAATGACGAAGTTTAAAAACAGGTCGCTCTGAGAGGATGGTATTTGGTCAAGTAAATAAATAAACCTCTAAAGTTACATATTTCCTTCCTGTGAATAATTTTTTCTCGTTTTTGTTAAAAAATAATGTTTTCCTCTTCAAGTACATTTTCATTTCTTTTGTAAACATGGCAAAACAATAAATTCTGTTGTCTTTATCTGCTTTTTATTCAGGTATTAATTTTAATCTTTCTAAATGGATTATAATTTCATTTAAATGGTTTAGTAGTTAACTTTTTAATAATTTAGTCGTGAAGAGAAAAATAATTATTTAATTTTTTTGCTCTCGATAGTCCTCGTTTTCCCAATTTTGTTATTTTCTCTTCTAACTACACTCGAAACGAAATTCCCGGAGATGGAGAAGGACTGACGAAGTAACTGGATCGCCATCGTCTGTGACGACAGCGCTGCGCCGTAATAAATAGAACGTAATTTTTAATGTATCTTCGTTGTTTGCTATCTCACATCCTTTTACTGTAGCTTCCCAGAACAAGTCAACTCCCGCAGAGAAAACCTCTCTGTTGGATGTGCGTACGAAAAGATAACGTTTTATGTTCTCTTTCAAAGTTAATACTCCTAATTTACGAATCCCATTTCAGTAAGTAAAATTGAAACAGGAACCTCGGCTACAGTCTGTCTGGAGTTTCCTCATTTGAGACAGCAATGATGCTAATGAGTTAACATTCAAGTATGCTGAAATAAGAAAAATAACGAGAACGACTTATGAAAATGGTATTAAAATAAATCAGCTAGTTAATTTTAAACAAAATGCCTAGTTTTTACTGTAATACAATGAATTAGCACAAATTAATGTTCTCTAGAATATGAACCAAATCTTTATAAAAATGAGTTCACTCTAGGTAAAGAAAGGTAAAATACCTCTAAAAAAGACTTCTGTCAAGAAGAAATGAAACCTTCGAACACATTTAAGTTCAAATAAGGAACCGGAAATAGGTAGAGACGACGACAAGGGTCTTCGTAAATATATTAAAATACTAGTCCGTTTTGATGGAAGGAACGAGTACAATTCATTTATTAGACGGTATTTTCCCGTATTTATGTTCATCTTTCGTAAGGTTTCATGTCACGTTCAGGTCACGAATTGATATGTATGTAATATACAAAATACGATAACAGAGAGAAAAATACATTACTTAATTAATTGCGCAATTTAATTGTAATAAAAATTACAATACGAATAATTTTAACATTATTACTCGTTAGTAATCAGCAATGCAGGTGTGGTTGCAAGTGACGAAAATGTTCATTAGAGCATTATTTGAGCGAGGGAGCGTGTGTGGAGGGGGAACTGCATTGTTTAGAGAAATATTTGAACAGTTCTATCGGTGAAATCGGGAAGGAGAGAAAATATATACGTAGGCCTACGTGGGAGAAAACGGAATAAGGAGAGATAATATGTTTGTGCAAATATGTACGTAGGATTGTATTACTTAAGTTTGGCGAAATAATTAAATGAAGAACTTGGAGAACCTATTAAACTTGAGAACTCCCAATTGACGCTACGTAAAAATGTTTTATAAAAGCAAGGTTATGGGCCTACTCTTTCACTTGCCAGTATTTTGGAAGGAAGGATGTATTGGGAAAGGTGTGTTGTGGGGTCTGCGGGGCTTAAGAAGGTTATCTGAACCGGCATTCATCTAACGTGGGAAAGGAAAGCCCAAGACTAAAAAACTAACCTCGATCATGTTGACTCTCCAACAGACTAGAGAATAAGGGGTAAAGGAAAACAACCTAATTGTTGATGCTGCTGTACGAGTTATACAAATAAGAATTAAATGGTGTCGGAATAAAACCTTTGAGAATTTTCTCTTCTATTTCGAATCTTCGTATGTAAATAATCTCTCCGCTTCATCAGCAAATCCCCGAGTGAGGCTCCTCGCTCAGAGTGAATCCCTACATAATCTCCTACTCGAGTTTTACGAAGCTGCGAGCTTTACTTCTTTAGATCCGTTCCTTCTCCATATAGAGAACATACTGTTGTCTTGGCGTCTTGTCGCTCGCCTATAGCGAACACGAGGGAAGGAGCGGGTTCAGAAGTCGCTCTCGTAATGAGACGCGTGGAGCGGGCGTGTCGTGACGGCGCGTGTTAATTGAGTGCGCTTATGCGTCCACTGCACGTTCCCACACCCTCCTTCCTTCCTTCCTTCACCCACTGACACGCCCAAGGGAATAGAGGAAATTCTTCTATGTTCCCTTGGGTGACATGTGATATATCTATTATAGCGCTCACCTCCATCCTTGGGGACAGCAGTTCAAATCTCAGTATATTCTAATGGGATTTTTCGTAATTGTTGAAGTCGATTAACTTGATACGAGCAAGTTGGACAAATGGATAGAGACTAGAAAGAAATTTTCGCGGAATACAGCGACAATCCATTATGATAAACTACGCGGAATAACTAGGTTTGTTTTTTTAATTTTTACTTCAAAAATTATTTTCACGAGGGTAAGCTCCCTGTAATGACAATGTTTGAGACCGGGAAAATTTTTGGAAAATATATGAAAAAGAATGGTTGTTACATTGAGTATTCTCGGAATTCTTGCGTTTATCCTGCCATTCATTCTACCATATATATTTATCCATCCTTCCGGATATTTATGTATCATCCCGCTCAACGAGGTGCGACAAGATGGTCATCCGGCACCTTCGTACAATCCAGTCATATTCTCATCCTCCATATAATGAATCCATATGAAACAGGAAAACTACGTGATAAAAGTACTTCTACAGGACGGGCAAAATAGAAGTGGCCCAATGAAAATTGTAATCCTACACGGTATTGATCCGTTTATGAACAGGGGAACTGCCCATTGCATCTCATGCTGGAAATGCCCGTTGTATAAGATCAAGATTGGCGTTCGCGGCATAATGTCTGGTTTCCGCATAATAACACGATTCTTTCACCAAACTGTTAATGCAGACCGTTATGTCCAGAATCTGTTTCATCTATTTGTGGGACAATATCAGAAGATAAACGACTATGTGAATTTTTTTTCAGCAAGACGGAGCAGAAGCAAACACCGCCTTGAGAATCTTGTCTCGAGTGCATGAGAAAACAGGACAGACTAAAATCTCCTTGTCATCACCCTGTTTTTGACCTGTGGGGCAATATGACGGATCAGATGTCCTCATAATTTTCGCACACATGGAGAGCTACACCAGAACATTAGAACGCCTTAAGCTACTCTCCCTCAAGCACAGCTGCTATGGGTGTCTCACAATTCGATAAATTAAGTATAGTGTTGCATCGTNGCACAGCTGCTATGGGTGTCTCACAATTCGATAAATTAAGTATAGTGTTGCATCGTCGTCTTTGGTCCAGCATTTTCTGTTATGGTCAATTCTCTGGTTCGTTAACAAGATTCAATTCTGTGTCAGTCTCATAAATATTTTCCGGGCCAGTGTTATTTTGCCCACCCAGTACGCACTCTGCTCCAAACATATGCATACTGTTACTATTTTAGTGAAATAGGACTTTCGTCGCATGGGTCTGGTCCAAATGTACCCTTTAACTGTCCTTCCCTATCAGCGCCTCGCCTTACGTACACCCTGCCTTGCTTCGCGCATCTGCGACTCATAAACCTTGCTACCAGAGGGAGAGATTAGGGACACAGGACACGATTGAAACCATTAATTCTAGAAACGAGGAACAGAACGAATATAGTGGTCTCAGCTCAGAACTCCGTTGGTTATACGAAATAAACAAAGAGAGACTTTACATGGTAAACAGTTATTACCTGAACACTATGATGTACTGAAACAGTAGCGTCTTTCAACCCTATACTTCACGATATTACATTCTTCGAATCATGAAACGGGAGTCACTTTATCCAAAACCACAATTTTGAGATGAACCTTAAAATACTTTTCATTCAGAGGTTTAAAATTATCCCACAATTATGTGAGGAAATTATATTTTTAAATTTTGAAATAAAGTATTTTGTGTTAAGAACGTGGAATTTAACATAAAGACAAATTATGAAAAAATATAGAAGCGTTTCAATAGTTGTCATGGATGAGTGACCGGAAATGAGCTGGAAAAATTGAAGAAATAGAGCGGAAAAAAGAGTCTAGTGCCTATTTCCGTATATTTTCTATTTCCCGAAGAAAATGCGCGGCGTCTGAAACATTTTTTTAAAATTTCCTAACGTGTAAAAGTAGATGTTATTATATGTAGTTGCTTCTGCGCCATTTAAGGAAACATGTTGCTTTTGTTTTAAAATGATTCATAAATATTTAATCTGAAGCTTCAGTCCGTCTTGAGCTAACAAAGGTTGGTGCCGAAACGATTTAACTGATTCATAAGAGTATGTTTTCCACATTTTATGAACAATTCTGCTTCTAGTTTTTAAAACTATTATAGAGTAGATTCGTTTGGAAGAATTCGCTGCATAATATTTAACTCACCTCGTTAAAGATTATTCAAATGTCACTACCATTAGCTACAAAGAAGTAACTAATATTGTCTGGAAATTTTAGAAGATGGTTCTTCTGTGGTTATTTGTACGAGAAAGTAAACCTATATGATTACTACTCTTACAGAACTACTGGTTTTACTTTTAATAGCTCCTTGAAGTACAGCAACTCCCTTGCTAGTGAGTTTTCAAGCTTGACGAATGGATTGTAATTTTAATACAAATTGTTAATCGTAAACGTGCTTATGTAATTTTATTAACTCTTCAGTTCAAATGACAAGGCTTTATAGGTTAGTGCTTTAACATTGGCTGATGTATCAAGGAAATAAATGAGACTCTGACTTCAAAAAATAAAAAGGAAAATATATTTTTTTAAATACAAAAATTTCACAATAGTAAATCATCAATTTTTTCCCGTGAATTATCAGAAAGTAGTTGTAAAAGCTAAGACAATGATCAGTATTTTGATACATATAAGTTTTTCCTGACATTTTACTTCTTTGCCATGTGTATAATATGAAAAATAAGTACTTACTGAAATGATTCCTAAAACTTCCTCTTATTTATTTTTTGTAAATGTCATCAAATTGTACTCAATTTTCTAATGCGTATTATTTTTAGTTAACCAATGTGGTTGGATTCCGATTTACCAATAATAGTGGAGTAATCTTTTATCTATTATGATATAAGTATTTAGTATTCGCCTGTCTGACATAACATCCATTTACCTATGATTCTCACGTCTTTTCCTAAGCGACACATGTGTATATTGGTTTTCTCATATTCTGAGCTATAACAGTATCGGTATGAACTCTTCGCTGTCCACAGGATGAAGGACATCAAGGGGATATTGGGACAATCCAAGACCTGAGCGTGAAGCAAGAGCAAATGACTTGCAAAACCAATGCGACGCAGTGATCGCACTGCGAAAAGACGAAGACTGCGGTGTAGGTGTCAAACCGCAAGATTACAACCCAAGCCAAGGAAACGAATTCGCTTTGCTTGAGTAATTCATGGTAATATTCAGCTCATCTGGGTTGGAAAGGAATACTCGGTGGTTGCGGTTTAGAATGCAAGAAAATTTATACGGAGATATTAGTCTTCGGGTCAAAGAAATATGCTGTGATATATTCGCGGAGGCTTTGAAGTTTCATTCCTTAGAGAAAGAGAAATTCTGTATAACGAAATTAATTGATACACATGCCATCTGCGTCTTGTATAATTGGGAGAAAGTGGAACAGGCCATTATTAAAATATTTCTAAAATAATGTTTGTTTATAAAGTATTAATTTATCTTGAAAAACACAAAGCTTGATTATCCAATTTGTCAATTTCAAAGTTAATTTCTGTGTGAGGGATACGTTCATACCGCATCACTGATAATTGTCTTCTTGTTGAATAGTTGATGTGAAATGGATTTCACACCTTTACAACTTCTAATTTAAAGAAATATACGAAAAACGTAATAAAATGATATTATTAATATTGTGAACACTAGATTTTGTTTTAATGGATAATTAAAACGTTGATATGAAATGGTTAATTTTTTTAATTTTTGCATGTCAGTCTCAAAGGAAGACAAAGTTAGGTGATTGTTTTAGAGATATATAACAAGGTATTTATTTTCAATATTAGTAAAAGAAAAATATATATTCCGTAAAAATTGTACAGTTATTATTTTTTATCAGCTATCCTTTTGGGCCTCAATAAAAACGAAGTGTAATTCAGGTTACCATTCTTTACTATGATTGTTACAACTTCAAGTGCAAATAAAGTTTTGAGACCTCACTTCCAAATTTTAAAACATTGCAAGGTCCTGGTGAGATTTTTTTTACCAAACACCTATATTCCGTGGATCAACGTAGTAATATTATAAAGACTCTACATTTGCATTAAAATCTAAGAATATGAAAAAATATTCTCTAATGAACATCTTCCATGTTTGGACATCATAATAAAAAATCCCATCTTAAGGAGGACGCGTTGAAATGAAATGCAATGCCGGAATATGGATATGATTACAGTTAACTTGCTATGATCACGTTTACGTAACAGGTATGTGACAACTTGGTTTGTCCAAATGTTCAACAAGCGAACATAATTTTACTCGTCTTCCCTCTTGGTGAAAGGACTGCAACCCAAAAACTAAGCTTTTTTTGTGATTTTGCAGTGTATGGTGAAATTTGTGAAATGGTTATCGGTACGGTATCAACTATCTAATCTAATCTACGGTATCAACTAATGAAATGCATCAGGGACAGTTATATTTCGTTCAAAGTCTGTCCTGTATTAATGATACAAGTAAATTATAAAGAAGAATATCAAAATATTAAATTTTCCAGCTATATAATTTTTACTTATGAATGAAATACTATATTATTTTCTTAAGATAGTAATAAACCTTATATTACGAAATGTAAGAATGGGGGTTCTTCGTGCCTTGTTCTTAACCCAAGGGACCGAAGACCTCTGTCCGAAGGAAGAATCCCTGAGGGTCTGATAATATGGACTGTTCTTATTTGCTCCGCGTAGAAATTCAATAATTGACTATTTCAATTCGCCAGTCAATCAGATAATTCACAAGTTACGGTGACACAAATATGCTCTCTAATCTACGGGACTATTTTGTCGTTACGTATTTTTTACGATATTGTACACGAAAGAGGATAAAATGTTTTTTAGATAAGAAAATATTACCTTTAATATGTTTGATTGACTAAAATTGTGAAATAAAACGAAGTAAGATACCAGATCCATTTAGGACTGCTCACAAAAATAGATGCATGGCAGAGTTCAATTACGAAGCTCGCAAGTAGAACATCAGATTACGTCCGTTTGTAACATGTACGAGAACAGCCAGATACATCTCAAGGAACATGCCCTTTCCATCTAAACATTTTTTGGTGTGTCTCCGTACTAAATGTCTCGCGATGAGACGTCGGAAAATATTTACTCGACATTCAGCGCAATATAATGCTCTTTGGTTGGACTATATTATGATATTATCCGTGAATAAAACGATTCTTCTTGTGTTTTATCACAATCTAGTTTTATCTAGTAGATATTTTCTATCACTATCATGTTTTTAATATCACATTCTGATGAATTTTCAGTGACTTAATATCTACTAGATATTTTAGCATATTTTGAAAAAAGATTGTTCTTGTGTCAGTTTAATAAGCTGGGATACACAGATCAACTTCACTCTCAAGTAAGAAAACCTTAAAAATGAAAATATCCCGTCGTTTTACTTATATGTATTAGAACATTTTAGTAGGGATTATTGTATTTATCTACTCAATTATTTACATTAAAATTTTGTAATAAATTTTAAATTGTGTATTGGCAAGCGCTGCTTTTAATTTAAACGAATCAAATTTGTATTTAAAAAATATTCCATTGAAACACAAAATATAACAAAACATAGTCCTTCGTGTTCCAATAGTTATTGCTGGTATTCAGACTTAAAGTGTGAAGAATTTCGTATTTTTAAGATTAGTTCAAGATTTTTCCACTCATGACAGTTGATGATGAATAGACCATTTCAGGACAAATTAAAGTAAATTTTTATTTAAAACCATGCATAATTTAACACACGCAAGCGAAGTAAAACGCTCTCATATGGTGAAGTTATAACGCATTGGATTCACCATAAGTTATAACGCATGGAATTCGCTGTATTACTCAGAAATAATATCCATGATTTCGAGTGAAGCCCAGGTTATATTTAAAAAAAAAGGCGTAAAGATGATTCTCGAGGTCCAAAAATGTATGGTACGAATAATGAAAATTCAAAATCCTAAACTCCACGTATATCCGTGGTTTTTGCCTTTTAATATCTTTACCCTCATAGTTTTGGAACGAGTATTACAAGTATCTCAGAAAATGTGGCTCGGGAAAATGATTAACACGTTCTCATTAAGCCGTACGAACTGTCTACTATAAAAACGATTTATGCAAATGATCGTACACTTCTCCAAAATTTACTCGGCTGCGGGTCTTGCAGAAGCGCTCCTGAAGCACGAAATCACGATTACAAAAGCAGACTTGCTCGCACGAGAAACAGCCGTTATTTTCGCTTGTAGAGATAAGTCACTTATTCTGACACTCCTTTTTTACCTTTCAACTTTCCTCCAAGTTTATTCGCAGCTACGAATAGCCTTGGACGACTACAAAAAAATTGCTTTTTCAAACAGAGAATTGCTCATGTAAACGTTTGGCTTACAAAATCTATGAAGCTGATCCACGACATGACATAGATAAGCTTGAGTTCGATGGACTGCGGAAATTCTCTTGACCTATATTTCGTACCACAGACTTTGAATTTTGGGAGTTGCATTGAAAGTGATCGAATATAAATTCTAGTAAACACAGCCAACAAGCGTATTGGTTGGCGTTTAGCCAGTAGTGTTTGTGTTCTTTGGTTGACAAGAGGTACTCCATATTGTTGTATTTGTAAATGGGAAATGTAGCGTGTTATTGAAGCTTATCTACATGGAGCGTTAGGAGGTAGGAGGTGAGTGGTTGGGCAATTGGTGGTAGATGGGCCGGTTAGCTGGGCTTACTAACAACGTGGCCCACGTGGAGGGGTTAGTAGTAGTAGTTAGTAATAGAGTTATTGTTACTAGGAGGAGCTGGATAGAGGAAGGAAGGATTGCTTTTCAGTAGACACAGCTATAAGAATTGGGACATTAATGTGAAAAGATACAAATTTTCTGGCCCCATCGGAAATCGAACCCGTAATGATTTANTACACATCTGGATAAGCAGTACTCGAAACGTTATTACTGTCCGAAATAACATTCTCTTTCTACGCAATAGGAAAAGGGCAATAGGAGTCTCTCAACCAATAATATTCTTAGATCAAAAACAGAAATTTACCCGCATCTTTGTCATATAAACAAACAAATATAACATTTTTTTTGTTTGCTGTAATTTTATCATGAAAATAAAACCAATTATATCAAACTAGAATTCTACAATATGCAAAGTATTTTTTTTTAATTTTCTCCTTTTCTGAAAATTACGAATATGTCGAAAAATTTTCACCTAAAATTGAAAACCAAATAAAAATATTGAGAAATGATGAAAAAATGGAAATTTTGTCGTAAATTTACCACAAGTTGATTCCTCATGAACATAAGTTTCCAGTATTAATAGTTGAGTTCATGATTCAATATAGAGCCTATAAAATTTGGTTAAATTCACTGAACGGTTCAAGAAATAATGTTAATGCAACTATGCATACATACGAAATGATAAATATAATTATGAGTCATTTGTTTTTACATAGTTGACAAATATGAATTACATATTCCAACATGAACATCGCTTCTGTGTCTGAACAAACACAAAGAATCTCTCGACAACAGTTTTATCACTGTCATTCAAATTAATGGAGGTTAACATGTAGAGAAGTGTGATGCAACTGTTAAATATTTACTAGTTTATAAATCGTCTGGGCATTTATGGATACAGAACTTCCATCCTTCTTCAAAATTCTATAATAATGTTAAATAAAACAATTTTAAACGATATAAATCTTTTACATGATTTTAATTGCATTGTACAGAATACTTATCAGCAATTGACAATAGAAGAAAAAAGTGTTCATATTTAGACTTTTCTTGTGACATTACATCTACAAATGTACGCATTAGTTTTTTTTTATTTTGTTACGTTCAAAAAAAGGTTTTCACGAAATATTTAAGTTACTGATCGAATAATATTGGTACAGATTGGATCGAATAGGATTGGTCCAGAGGTATAAAATACGGAGTTTTTACTACTTTTCTTCTTTATAACCTTTGTTTAATATCCGTCGTAGCTCATTTATGCTATTGACTTATCCTGAAGCATCGAAAATTTCTTGGTTTCCGTATACGTGTCCATCCCACCAAAACGATCATTTTCACGTTAATTTCGATTTATTTTAATCGTAATTTTATTTGATTGTTTCTTCTTCAGTAAATCTGCGTGGTAGAGAAGGTGGAGTTCTGCTTTACTATCTGGACGACGAGGGATAAAATCGCCGTGAGCATCCTTCTTATGCTCAATGTCGAGAACGACTCCCAAGCCTATTCATCCAGTTTTATGAGTGGCGAGTATACCATGGAACAAAGCAGCAATTATATAGCCCTCACCTCTTCCCCTGGGTGCCAAAGCCTAGAAATCTTTGAGTTCTAGCCTCCGTGAACTCCAAAAACCTTACCGTAGTGCCAGTTTTCGTGTTCCTTCACATCGTGGAGTAAAATCATTGGTCACTGGTACCATCACCACATTGTAATTACGGCTCCGTATCTTATTTGCCTATGATTTACGACATCTACATTCATAACAGATCTGGTTTTGCATACCTATCAACATCCTGTATAAAACGAAATCTTTCGTGAAAGTGCTGTCTTCCACTCGTTCGCCTCTCACGGATTCCCGCCTTCACTCAGTGATCGCCCGCTTTCAGCGGAGGTGGGAACCGCGTCTCGTCAGCCGACCGGTCATAGATAGAATCAAGATCAACAGTCTTACAAATTACTGACATCCGCGTTCATTACATGTAAGAGATTCTTCTCCTACGCCTTGTCTTCCTGCAGGGCGGCGGCGGGCGAGTGGGCGCGGTGCGGGAGAAAGCACGGGCCGTCTGTCCGTTTCCTGGGACGACCGGAGGCTGGCAGCAATGATCTCTGCACGATCGTAATGTAGGGCGGTGCCCAACGCCGGAAATCGCCATGCGTGCGTGTAAGTGTTTGGGGAACAGAATAGAGAAGTGAGGTCATGAGAAGTTTGCAGGCCGCGGATAAGAGAAGAATATCCATGAACCATGCTTAAGACATTTTCCTTCGTAACAGTAGCTTTACCATAGTGATGAAGACGTTCCGCAGATGTATTAAAAAAATCTTAGAACATTAGTCATATGAAAAAATGAGGTAACGCTAAGGTTAGAATTCGGGTCAATTAAAGGTTTCTGTTGACTCTAAAATATAAATTTAATAAAACATAGGTATTAATACGGTTGTAAGGTGCGCTATAAATCAAAAACGAAAACAAAACTCTTACTTCAGAGATAATTGTTAGCTGTCACGAAACACCACAAGGAGAAGACCGCCGCCTTCTCATTTGAGTTTCACGCGCTCCTTTTAATCTTGAATATCGTTTTATTTTAAAGTTATATTCTGTTCTCAATCAATTATTTCAAGAAGTTTTATTCCCTGTAAAAAAAAAATTATTAACTTATTTGAGAAAATATTTTTAAAAGGCTCATTTGTTTTTGTTTTTCTACACATTCTTAATGACAATTAAAGTTAAAAATTACTTCTCGAAAAATTTTCCATTAGAACAATAGCTCGGCCAGTTTTGTAGCAAAGATAATTGATTGCGCATGTCAATTATAAGGTATTGTATTCTTATTGTTTAGCGAATCTTTGCTGCTTCAAGGGACGTAGTGATTAGTTACGCAAAAATCAGTTTCTCCAGTGAATTATATATTTAGAAATTATTTATATTTCGTAAATATGCAAATCAAAGTGTTTTAAAATAATTTTCGATGCATGGCTAATTTTTGATATACGAATATAACATAACATTGTCTCTTCCCTAAAATAAATCTTTCCATACATATAAAATTCCAATAAAATATACTTCCACTATTCTTTTTTTAAATTTTCAACAAAACTACATTTGCGCACCTGCAAGTATTTTTGCCACGCAATCGCAACTACTTTAATCTTATACAACATCAAAAAAATTCAGAATATCTGTTTATTGTATAAACAGTGAATAATTTACAAATTCAAGGAAAACTTCAACGAAAAGAGTGTAAACATAAAAAAATAGTATAATATTCCGTGTATTAAATATGAACGAATTTCGCCTTCGCTTTCAAAGGATCAAAGAACTAAAATATTTTGAAAGCCATTTTTAAACCTAAAGGATCCAGCATAAGCTTCCAGGCAGGTGTGAGATGTATCTTAAAAAAATTCGGGATATCCGGTAATCGCCGCGATGTGGTACATGAACCCGACGTTTCGTCCATTGGACTGTGGCTTTCCACAGCACTATGTCGTTTTGCACACCACGTCGCCGTGGCGATTCCAGGATAACCAAGATACGTGAGGCATCAAAATCAGCCTCGATCACTCATATATTCACTGTAACAATTCTTTCTCTGCAGCGCGTGAAATAAAAATAAAACTGCATATAATGATTTAAACTGTTTAAATTATAAAATTAAATAATTATAAAAATAAAATTCGCATTTAATGATTTTTTTTCGCATGGAGATAATTTATCCATCTATAATCTATGGGTTTTAACGTCTTCGAATCAAAATCATATACTTCGAACCCATGATGATAAGATTTGACAACAGAACCTTAAACCATACCTTCTGTTATATGCGATAGGGTACTAAATAATTCATTGATTTGGATACAGTTCGGTAGATCAAAGGAGATTCTCAAAGCTCGTTATAAGACCGTTGTTTTCAGGATTTAGTTATCAGTGATCGTATTAACATTTGTTTCGCCTCAATGTCATCGCCGCCCATAACTTAGTCTCACGACAAACTCAATTTGTGGAAGAAAGCTACACTAATATTTCTTGTGTCGCCTCTGGGCGAGGAAAAAGGAGTGGTAATAAAGCTGAGTAAAACAAGTATTCAAGCAGAACATTACATTTGTTGATCAAGAACACAGATACATATCAAATGTCTCTGAGTAAAAGACTGCACCCTTACTTCATTTAAAGTCCGTGACTGTGACATCATCAAAAGAATAACCTCTTATTGCACTTTTCATTCTTCGTTGGTCTGGACACTTGCGCACAGCGGGGCCAATTGGCAGCGGAGAACCGCCTCCGCAGTGCGGCGATGGCTATAGATCTTAAGGTCACTGCAACCACCCCCACCGACCCACCTCCCAACAATTCCCTCTTACCCCTCATTCCCTTCCATCTCTGACATTCCCAACCCATCAATCTTCCATTTGATTCAGTTTCTCCTCAAAGAAAAGGTTTGTGTGCATCCATCACTCCCTTGCACTCTGAAAGTTGATCCACTTTGGATGATGGTCAACATCATCATACATCACCGTGAGAATTATTTTTAATGACTCCACAAAATAATATCGAACACAACAATCATTGTAATTGCTGCGATTTTTATTATTATTTTTGTTAGACAATTTTATTATCCTTATCTTATTGATAGGATGGGTACTTGCTGATTAAAATATGTTTTTAGACACATTTCGAACACTATTCCGTCCTCGACATAAAACTTAATATCTTGGTCACAGATATTATCTATACAAACTATGAATAGAAGCATTAACAGTTGTAATTAGAAGTATTCTGTTGTAATTAAGAGTGCAGTAAATAAAAGTAACGGGGACTGTTATTAACTAGTCTTACCACTTCTCCGTAAATCGAGTTAACGTTACAGGTAAAGTAGTGTCATCGGACAACTGTTAAAAGGAGTTCAATTTACTTGGAAGGTAAAGACAATAATAGTGAGGCAAATGATTTGCTCTTAAGAATTCTTACTTTTGATGAAGGAATCTTGCAATATCCACTTTTATCGCTGAAGTATGAAAAATGAAATATAAGAATCAAATACTATGAAAATACATTCATTGTTCTGTACAATAGATCCGCATAAATCATTGGAACGTGCTGTGCAGCTTACAAATTTTCCACTTTCGTGTGCCGTTTTTACCTTTTCCCGCTCGCCGAACCTGAATAAATAAAAACCTTGAACTGAGTAATGAATCTAAACAGATATCTTACGTAATTTTGATGTATATAATTTGAACTTACGCTACATTTTTAGTAAATTGTGTGTCCATGTACTGTCCATAAAACACATAAATCGCCAGTATTTAATCCGTCCCAATTCTTTGCGGCGGCACCATGCTTGAAGTATTTGCTCTAGAACTAAATTTAAGAGTTTGTGCGACTCGAGTTTCACACTGACTTGCTTCATCGTGGTTGATAAAAGGCGTGACAGAAGTTGTCACGGATACTAAGCCAAGCTATGAGCTCCTTTGCGCAAGAACGCTATGGCACTCCACTTTCGACGTTTCTACGTTTCCTTTTCCTCATTGAAAGATGAATTTGTCAGGCGGAGGATGGTGGCCCAGATTACAATGCTGGATCTCACTTTCTCAAACGGGGGAACAGTTGAGGGTTTTGGGAAGCCACGAACCATTCAGATGATTTTAAACTTCAAGTTCTCTTAAAAACCACGAGTATATTGTTATTTCATTATTCTAATTATTATTGTAGTATTTGTAAATGGGAAATGTAGCGTGCTATTGAAGCTTATCTACATGAACCGATAGGATGTTGGTAGGCTATTGTTAGTTGGTGTAAGCTGAGTATACCAACAACTTGATCCATGTGGAGGGGTTAGTAGGAGTTAGTAATATTTAGAGTCATGGATACTAGGAGGAGGTGGATAGAGGGAGAAGAGTACACTTTTCAGTAGTCACAGTCATATGAACTGAATGTGAAATTTTTTATATTCTATGTGATCTACAAATTTTTTCTGGACACATCGGGAATTGAACCCGGGATGAAATGGTGAGGAGTAAGAACACAACCACCTGAACCACCAGAGGAACTTATTTCGATAGGTTTACATTAGGTAACAATCGGGGCAGAAACTGAAATTTACAGAGTTTTTTCAAAATGATGTGCCCTTAAAAGTAGTGTAATAAAGTCATTTAAAAACTTACACTTACCAAAAGTAGTTGAAAATGTAGGGAAACTCCAACATTTTCATTGTATTGCAAATGTTCTACGCGACTTCGTCTCACGCGGACAATGTTAAAACTTGCTAAACTCGTTGTAGCACATTGGTGTTACTGAGTGCAGAGCATAAGTGTGGGTAATCAATCGCCTAATATATTATGTCGGTTTAATTTCCGACTAATGTGAAAAGTAGCTTCGTCACTGAAACGGGACGTCATAAAAATCATTGCCATTTTCACATTTTTCCTATATGTTTCGGAAAAATCAAGCTTCTTTATGTGTGCGTAAGTAGTAAAACTTGAAGAAAATGTTATCTGAAAGGTTTTCTATCCAATCATTTCCTCGACACCTTATAGTTGTTTGCGGTATCCCCAGTTGAATATTCTCTAGTTAGTTGATTTCTTTGAGCTTCGTATTAACATCGCTAATTTTAACCTTCTCTTTTCCAAATTCATGGCCTCCCTTCGCTTTTGCCTTTATTAACACAGCATGTTCCCAATTTGGAATTGTCAGAAGAACTATCTTCATAGAAACGATAACGAATTGCACGTTGAACAGAAATTGCAGATTCCATTTTCGCATATTGCAGAACACGAAACGTTGTCATGTGCTGAGACGCCATTTTTGTTATAGCGACAGTAGAGCCACCACAACTTCCTTTAAGGAGGATGTACACGAGGCTAGGCAACGCCTTTTCAACGCCTCTATGTGACGTCGCACAGTGGAGGATATTGAGACGAAACCTGGCCAAAAGAATTTTATCCCGTGAATTTGATGGATTATGGCGAATTATCGTTTATATGTATATAAACAAATGTTATGTTAAGTTAAATGTATTTTTGATTCGAGAGGTTATGTATCAAATCTATAAACAATTAAAAAGAATTATAATAACATTTGTTTATATACTTCAAAATGATTTTTCGTCAGAATTCACCAAATTTTCTGGATAAAATACTTTTGGGCACGTTTCACCTCGATATACTCCACTGTGCAGAGACACGAAGAGGTGTTGAAAAGCGGCATTCACTATCCCCGTGTACGTGCCCCTTTACACTATCAATCGTACGGTATAAGAAAATATTGTAGTTACTCTTCATTTTAAAAGAGTTCTGCTGCATGTACATTGAAAAATATCTTCATAATAGTACTTTAAAATTCTGTGCTTCATTTTGCATACCCCGCATTTAGAATATGTCATAATACCCCACTTTATGATTGATGTATCTAGTGTTCATCTTTCCTTTTCCACAACAATATTTAATTGTATTCAAGAGATCGTAGCTTTGTAATTAACATTAATTTTAATTGAACGTAAATGAAAAAATAATTAAAAAAGAAAACCACCTATACATATCCAGCAACACAAATTTGTCAACGACGTAATGTGTCGTTACGTAAAAATACACTTCTTTAGTATTTGTGGTAAAAATATATATGTTCCCTAAACTGCGTAATATATAACTATTCAGTGAGATGTGTATTAAGTTGTGAATGCATACTAAACAACGTGGGGAGGTTCCATATTTGGGGAAATAATTTTTTTTTAGTATAAATTGTATTAGTCTTGAAATGTGAAAGTAAAAAACTGTTCATATTAAAATACCACAATATTTTAATTTTTTGCAATCGTTTCTTTAAGTTGTCTGAGACAAAAAACGTTCCGCAAATCATTCCCTTTCTTTCAAGTCGACCGCGACCAATGTCAACTTATGGGTAGAAACGATGCATTAGTTTCATTTCTACGCTCTCAATTTCACGAAGCAATTAATCGTGCTTTATTTGCTCTGGCAAAGCCATCACTCAGCCGTTGCTGATATGTGTATTCCTACGCTTGTTATTAGTACGCATCGCTACATTGAGTAACACAAGTATGAAACATAAAAATGCTTCAAGCTTTGAGTAAATTGCATGTAAATACTTTAAGTGAATTCCTATCTCTTCTTGTGAAAGAAAACCTAAGTTATTCATTGATCCTAATAATATTATGATGCATTAATACATGGGTATTCATTTCTTAATTAAGAAATGCTACATACTTCATTGTGGTTACAGCGTATGTATTTGGATCAAACGTATTAATTCTTATATATACTCCCCTGAGATATTAAATATTCAGCGATCATATTATTTAATACAATATGGCAAAAATGATTCTTTGGTATTGTTTATCAAACCATTATGGTGACAAAAGATATTATTCCTTAATGAACAGGCATTTTTAAAACGTAGTAACTCACAATGTTTTAATGATCTACTTGACTCAATTTCAATAAAGTTGATTTTCTTCAATTCTCAATACTTCCCGTTTAAATTATATGTTGCTGTAGAGCTATTGAAAATACATATAAGGACGCAAATCGCGAAAATAATAAGGTTCTTTTTGCTCTCTGTTATGATTTCGAATTTTCAACATTTAATGTTTGAGAAAATACGCTATCACGTATGTGGTTCGTGTTTTATTATGGTCTCTTATTTCCGGAACCATATCCGACTTGAAAAGGTGAAACTAAAGCACTCCCAGCAATCTTTGTTCCTCAAAGCACAGAAAAGGGATAAAGGATCATGTCTTGAATAAGTCGCGGTCCAGCGATTGAGCAACTGTCGATAAACTTGTTTCTATGATCAAAGCATCTGACTTTCCACCAACTCAAGAGTGGTTCTCGGAACATGCTCGCCGAAGCAAATCCGTGCGAAAAGTCATTCATGCGAATTGCAACGGGCTGTAATCGATATCAGTAATATACGGTGTGGGAAAGGATCTGTGCGCTCTGTGTTTACTCTCTTTCGACACAATATCGTTGCGTTCATTGGGTGAAATCAAATGCCTCTGAGCTCGAAAGGAAATAAGAGCTGAAAAATTATTTAAGCTTAAGTTTACTTTCAACTTTTTATTTTATTTTTTCTATTTATTTATTTTAGTTAATATACTTTTTTAGACGTTCACATCCGGACATGTCATTAATAAAAAATGAACGGTTAAAATAGCTAATTTCACAGAAAGATGAATATAATGAATGGAAATGAAGAAACATTTTTCACCCCTAATTTTATTAGTTATTTTCAATGTTTGGAGGTTCAGGTCGTGAGGTTTGTATTTCAACTTAACCATATGATTAATATGAAATTAAGAAGGAGATATATTTGGCTGCCATGATATTAGGGTTAAGATCATGACAGTAAAAAAATAAACGTAAAGATTCAAAAAAAGTTAACCATCCACTCAAAAGTCCATTAGGATAAATTTTTTCATACAAGCCACTAATAATTTACACCTACATGATTAAAAATAATGAATACTTTGTTATGGCAGGATAATAATTCCAATGACTCACGTTCCTGTTAATTCAAGTTTAGTCTCATGAGTGCTGCTTAAATCGTATATCAAGATAAAACAGTGTTTCAAAGAACAATGAAGTATATGTTCAAACGAAAATGATATTACTTGTTCTATATATTTTTTTTCTAGCTCTGAAGTTTCAATGAATACGGAATTAACGTTTGTTTCTTATTCATTTCAATGCGAAAAGGAAAAAGGAAAAAGAAAAATGAAGTGCTTTGATGAATATCCTTCCGAGGATTTAGTCAAGGTTTTCTGCTCTACGAAGTTTCTTCGTAGCTTTCTTTCTGACGGAAGTTATCAGAGCCAATTTCGTTGGAGTTAAAACGTTTTCTTCGTGCCTCAAAAGTTCTTTGCGAATTTTGTATTATGCTATCTACTTCACTGCAGATATCTCCAGAAAGTTAGATACAAGAAGGCAAGAATTTGAAGCTCAGACATCGTTTTCGTTATACATCTTTTTGTAATTTGATACAATTCGAAAAATTTTTTAGTCATTGAAACCTCATACCCAATGAGTGATACAATTATGATCTTCAATTCGAATGAGTGAATTCGAATATACGGTTGTACAAAATATACCGATCAATACGCATTTCAAAATGTTACCAAATTCGTTAAACATTTTTACCAAACAGGTAGAAATTTATTATAGAAACGGGGAGCTCCAAATTAAGTTTTATCTTGTTTGTATCGTGCTGAATTACTGAACAAAAGTTTCTTTTGAATAATATTTCTTTGGATACAGTTCGTTAAAACGTTTACAGATATTCATCTTCACACTTTGAGGAATCTTGACTTCATAATGAACAATGCTAAGATAAAAAAAGAAAGGAAGTATTTTAACATGCCAACAGGCGTCAGAAATTCTTATGTATGACTGAAATATGTCAGTTGTAAAGGATTGCTTGATGCGATGGATGGTAAGAAAGAGGAAATTTGAAGTTACGAGCATTAAATGTGATAATACCTAATGCAATATTTTACCCCACAGAATTTAGAACTATATCTATTGGCGCTTAGAAAGGAAATTCAATTAGTTATCATGAATTAATTATATTTAAGATGTATATATTTTTATTAATATATTAATTTTATTGTTAATTATTTTAACTTTTTATGTTTATAAATTGTTTGTTTTTATTTTATTATACGTTATTAAATATTGAATTTTAAAGATGCATTTCAATAATAAAATTGTATGAACAGATTAGAAATTGACTGAATTTTAACGAGATAAGTTTTCACGTTGCAAAAAATGGTTGCAATCATAGATGATATTTGGTAAAAGCAGAATTTTTTATTTTATTAATATTATATTGTATTTTAATTTTTATTGAACTAGTTATCTCATTTGTTATGGAATTTAGTATTTAATTCTTCTCTTTTCGGAGTGTTTCAGTTTACTTACGATAGTCTAATCATACTTTTCTTCGTTATATACATACGAGAGATACGATGTATGCATCAAGAAAGTAAAATAAAAATATTATTTCAGCCTCCTCAAAGAATCGCCCATGGGTGGAGGGATCACCCTTTTACCTTTGAACTTCTCTATTAAAAAGAAATCTTCCTCTATTAAGAAAAAAAGAGAATGTTGAATCTGACAAATCATACTTAAAGGTGCGAGGAAATATAGGTGCGGGTGTAGCAGTGCAGCGTGAAAAGCCTACCCCTGAGGACAAGAAGGAGACCCAAGGGGAGAAGAGTAGCGTGAGCGAGAAGGGCGAGGGTCGTATGCTGGGTGGAGATTGTGCCAACTTTACGAAGTAACTGTTCAGAATCGAAATGAGCAGACAGAACACTAGGAGAATCCTGAAGGTCTCAGATAAAAAGTATCGATTTTGTGAAATTCTTATTATTTTGCCCCTTGAAAAGTTTGTGATAAGTATCGAATCACAAATTGACACCAGAATCAAATATGTCGTGACCTCGATGTCGCAGAAATCAATGTTTTTTCTTTTTGTAATAAGAGCAATCGATCATGAATTAAGGGTGTAGACAACAATTTATTGATCATTATCTGTTCGTAGACGTGAACACATTACGAGCGGGATAAAGTCGCAAGAGAAGCACCTCACAATTCTTGGAAGCGAATAATAATCGATACAAACATTTTAATTTTGATTCCACATGAAAATAGATTTTGTAACAAGCATTCGCATTTTTAATTATTTTTATAAGATAATTTCATTGCAAATAAGTATCCCACTCTAATCATTCCTGTATAAAAAGTTTCAAAGCTGAGTAGCAAACAGTTTATCCGTGTAAAAAGCAATGAGATATAGAGATAGATACCCAGAGTACACATTAGTTAAGGCAATTGCTGGAGAAGTGTTTCTAAAAAAATTAAACGAATATTTCCTTATCACCCATAATGTTAACTTATGTTATATTTTGCAATGTGTTTTTCATCTTGAAAATACTTTTGATCGATTTTACATCGGAATATTTATAATTCAAAGCAACTGAGACAATTTGATCACGTTCCTACATCAGAATAATTAAAATGTCAGTTTGTAGAATATAGAAATACACGACATATCTCAAGAACATAAATAAAATACATTTTCAACATCGTCCATTGTAAACCTCGAGGTCTTGCATGGGAGTTTCGACTTGCATGGGGATTTATACTACACGAAGGAATTGAGAATCGTGGTGAAACATGTACTCTATTTTCATTGGTTGCAGTGTTTTGTCACTTTCAGTTGCCACAACATCGTATTGAATCCATATTTGAAAAGATGTTAATTTGTGGCGAGGCACCCCGTACATTCTCTTTATCGCCTTTAGTAATAATGCTTTACATATCGGGTCATCTTATCACACATCGTATTCGCCAGATTGTGGGAGAAAACAGATGCCTTTGCAGTTTGTAGTGTTGACTGTGATACTCCGTAGAGAAGCTGAAACCCTGTCTTTGCGTAGGATTTGCTTTATGCAATAGTTCCATCTGAACTACTGCACGTGTCGTGCATGAATGCTCAGAGTCTAGGGCTACATAAGCACTTGACGCCCCACAACTTCCTTACGGAACGAGTATTTGTCAGCCAATTCCGTTCCGACTGCAGTACGTGTGAAGGATGTGAGTACTTGCACTTTACACGTTGAGTTCTCTTTACTTAAGAAGCTCAATTCAACGTGCAATCTTCTTTCAACTGTCGTATTTTTCGTGCTGGGTTTGACAATAATTTTCATACTTCATTTTCCTAGGTTTCGTAATGGTTCAGATTCCCCCATAATTTAATTGTGCCTTAAAACTACTCAGAATTTCCTTTGTGTCTACCTTCAAGGAGATTTGTTATAATATTAATTACAAATTTTAAGTCGACAATAACTGCACAATATATAGAAATATTCAATTAATAGCATATGAGACAAGATAACAAAATATTTACATAGAATATCGAGAAAATCAATATTCTGAAAGTCACAATATCCAATGTAGCCTACATAAAAATTCTGCTTTGATATTAACAATTCAGTGCATACAAAATCAATACATTAAAGGAATATTTTAATTTCAATACATAGAATGCAATGTGAAAATATAAAGGTTTGAATAATTTAGTAAGAAGAAATTGAAATGAAATGGAAATAACTTGAAAGCTTTAATATTCAACGCAAGTATTCAAATATTTCGTATTTTCCACGCGCGAGTAACAATGTTTTAACTTACTAGTCTCGGTGCATAATGTTATGTTAATAATTCTGTTATATGTTCAAAAGATTATGTAAAGAAGAATATTACAAAAGAAAGGAAGTATACAAATAAATGAAGAATGGATAAGAAGGCGCGAAGGAAGTTAACAGAAACTTTGCTAACAGACTGGCAAACAAGATGGGAAAGAACATAAAAAGGACGACTAACATACCGGTATATACCGGAGGTAATATACGTAAGTAAAAACAGGAGGTCCAACGAAAAGTGTGCTACAATTTATAATGGGACACGGCAACTTTAAAAAGTTTCTACAGAAAAGAAACTAGGAGAAATAGAAGATAGCAAATGTGTATGTAAGAAAGGCGAAGATACCCCGGAACATGAATTATGGGAATGTGAAATATTGTACAAGAGAAAGAGGAAAATATCTTAAGAGTTATCAAAGACAAGATATATTAAATACGAAGAAACCGTGGACACTAATAGATACCAAGACAAAATTGAAAATTGGAAATTTTCACGGAATATAGTAACAAGATAACATATTTCAAGGTATTGGTCGGTTGGTAGATGTGCGCACGCCTTCCAGGGGAACGGACGGGAAAACCGCAAGGTGGCTACGATGCGCAGTGCATAGAACACAAAAAGGAGCAAGATAAAGATTGAAGAGAACCTCGTTTTATTTGCTAGTGCCAAAGGTATGAGGTGGCATGAACGCAAATAAAATGAAAAAGAATCTGTTAAATATCAGATATTGTCACATCCATTCAATGTTTGCCATTGGATGTAATTTATGATAATGAACAAATCAGATATCAGTATATGATGATTCTATACTAAATACAACTTAGAGAAAATATGACTGATATACTCAATTCATTGAAATACCACCACGCGTAAAATGTTAAAAACCAACTGCGTACAGCGAAAGGTAGGTCGCTTCTGCTATGTTATTTCGCCGCCATCGAGCGATTGGGTTTGCGGAAGGGTGCCTGGCGTCGGCAGCAGCGCGCATTCCTCCCACACCATATTGCGCTGCGCCACAGCTGCCACCGAACGCTGCGCTGTCCCCACAGCCGCTCACGTAACGTACGGCGCACGCGTGCTGTGAATATAATGCAGTTTCCGGGTGAGCGCTTCCAAGATGTTGCGAAGAATGATTTGCACGCGTGACTTCACGGAACTAGATGGAGTGCATCATGGGTCACTCATACTTCCTATGTTCTTACTAGCAGTCCAACGCCTTAACCACTCGGCCACCTCGTCGTAACGGCGTTAGGCGCGCAGGCTCTAGCCCCTTCCATATGTATTGTATACTTTTACGTTAAAATAAAGCCCTATTGAAATTGAAAATATTCTTACTACAATAGACCTCTTAACCGGCCTCGGATCAACCGGCCAATCCCATGGAACAGTTTCTTCTCTTTTTTTACCGTATAATAGTTAGCAAGTAATGACACAAACATTGATTGTTTGACGGACCTTTGCTGGAAAGANTTTCTTTCATCCCTGATGAACGGACGGGGGAGGTGGAAGGAGTTCGCCAGTTTGATTCCACTTTTGCTTCCGAGTCTATTTTACTATGAATCAATTTTTTGTGTTCGTTTATGTATGTATGTATGTACATATTTTGAGTTACAATTGCGCCTCATTTACATGTTTATTCGTGATACCTGGTGGCACTTCTTGAAAGAAAATCGATTTTTCACGGGAACCCCGGATTAACTGGCCAAACGGGTAACCGGCCACAGTCTCGGTCCCGGCCAAACGGGTTAAGTGGGATTCTACTGTATGTGAACTGGTGATAGAGAAAACATAACTCCTGCAGTCAACTTGATTTTCTTCAAGGATAGTGATTTTATACCTATTTAAAATTGAGCAAGTTAATAAATACATCATCCAAACAATGGTCGTCAATTAATGACCAGAAGTGTCTTTAACACATTTTATTTTGCATCCCCAGAATAATGAATCGGATATGTATCTAAATAAATATTCTACTTCCTGTTTCTTCTCCTACTAGCTATTCTATAGTCACGTACTGCCTGTCTGACGGTGGTTTTACGGAACAATTAAAATCATTCCAGTGTTTCCCTTTTACGATGTTCTTATCGTACAAAAAAATCAAACAATAGTAAAATGTCGACGGAATGAGATTCTTAATTGCTTTTATTACACTCGTCGACCGTGCATATACTTCTGTGATTGTCACTCATGTGGATATATTTGGAGACGGGTGAGTTTATAGAAGTTAAAGTTAACATTCCGTCAGTTAACGTGCTCGTGTAATATGTTTGGGCAGATTTTATTCTACAACCCTGGGCGATACTGCGAATTAACCGGTACGGCGTAACTAGTTATGTTAAACACTAAATGCACAAGTGGTAGAATGTCAAAAGGGTTATTTCTGCTCTTTATTATCTTTTCTGTTTTACTTAACTGCCCATTGCCCAGGACTACAATGTTATTGAGAATCCTGCAAAATGTAAAAAAATGTAAATATTTACAAATATATAAATATTATATATATATATATATATATATATATATATATATATATATATATATATATATATATATATAAAAATAAATAATATGTATAAATATTAAATATTTTGAAACTTATTACAACCTGTAAATTTTCCTTTTTTAATAACAAACGTTTCAACATATGAATAAAAATAGTTCAACATTGCTAATTAGTGAGTTATAAAAGTAAATGAATTTAATTCTCAACATTTTGTAGATCATAGACGATTGGAAGTTCAAACTTATTTTTGTGACTGAATGGTTAATTTTTTATGAGTTTCTGACAAATCAAATTTCCGAGGTCTCAGAAAAGTATAGATGTTTCTGCTTCTTAATTGGAAGTAAAAAACACATTAAAATTAATTTACTTTTGAATAAAAAAACGCTCATCAATTAATTTAGTTCGTAAAACTTTTGCAATACTAAGCCAAGACTTTTTTAACGAATGTAAAGTAATGTATTTGTAATGTGTACTTCAAATTTCCGGTATCTCCTAAAACATTCATTTATTTAACAATGGACTATACAGAAGTGTGTCGACTGGCTATTTTAAAGGTGAAGAGAGAAAAAATTAGTATCCTACCACTTGCTAATATAATTTTCAGAAAAAATATTTGATGCATTAAAATTCGAAAATAAGCTATTTTTCGAAAGAAGTTAACAATTCATTCGATGTTTGATTATAGAAATAAAATTGCGTGGCTGGAACATTTTGTCTTCTGGATTGTGTAATATAAAATCCTTTATCACAAATTATTACGACGTACGTTGCCTTCACGGAAAAAATTATTCCCACATCGAATTCGACGATATTTTTAAAGAATCGTTTAAATGTGCTCTTTTAAACATTCGAAGAAATAACTTAACAACACACTCATAACGTTTAAATCGCTGTGGAAACAATTTGTTTCAGTAATATGAGAAATAATTTAATAATGTAACAATTCATTTTTTAAAGTCCCACAGTTTGTAATAGTATTTTTGAATCACTGTGTATATGATATTCTCATTTCACCTTACAACAAATTAAAATATTAATTATAGTGGAACATTTTAAAATTACAGAATGTAAAAGCTCAATAGAAACAAACTTTGTTAATATCAGACAAATTGTCTATAGAAAACCACATCACACTAAAAGCACTGTGTTGCGACAATTGAAGGGGACAATGTGCATGATCGCTAAGTCTCATTCTGACAAATTGTTGTTGTTTTTTTACATTTTATTTATCAATTTAGATGATATATTTTGTATAGGCTCAATATTTAACAAAGGAACATTTGTTTCGTGGGTTATTTACTGTCAAAAATTAGGTGACCGTTCTATCACTCGTGCGATTCGTTTTACTAGTGTGAAGTAGATACCTTAATCGAGACATAACGGTCAGTTTTAGAGCACGTTATTTCTTATAACATCCAAATTTACTAAGCACAAGTTCTCATAGCCCCTTTGGCGCCAGCTGTTACTCGGTTCCTGCCTCTTATTGGAGAATTGCGAAGAACGGGAGGGAGATACGACACAATCATGTGACGAACTACAGCTGAACCACTATGAGAAACTGTGCGTAGTATTGTCCGGAAATATGAGAAAAACCGCATTATATTTCCACCCCTGTCGGTTCTCTCTTGATGAAGGACTGTAGTGGGAAGGGGCCCTAGAGCACGAGCGTAGGAGATGGCCAAGAGAAAACGTTGAGCGCAACGGCATCGCGGAGCCACTCCGCTTGTCACGAAGTTCAAGTTACGCGCCGCGAATGCTCAGTCGCTCGTTCTGCGGTCGCTGGCGCTAACACCGCATCGCGACGCGACGGGTCGCCAACGATATCACGTTGCGGACAGTAATGTAGCGGGATTACTGCCGCACCCTCTACCTTCCTCCTCGTGCTCGGCTTTAAAGCTTTCAGCTTCAAAGTGTCTCGATTTGAATGACATAGCTCCTGATCCACTCTCATTAGGAAAGGGAAGACCAGTGTTTGTTTTTCCATACAATTATGCCGACTTACTTTGCACGAATTTTTCTCCGCGTAATAAATTTCTTTTTATAACAATACACGATGCGGTGTGGTATCCACGTCAAACATCTTTGAAGATGAAAATTTATTTTTACTTCCGATACTTTTCCGCAAATTTAACCCTAAGGACTATTTCAGTCAATAACAATGCAGTACTTCTTGTATTATGTGTTGTATATTGAGCATGCACAATCAAATTTACATATACGTCGTGTAATATCACAAAACTTGTGAAAAAATATTTTGTTTTACCAAATGAATTAGTATTATATGTATATATACAAATGTCATGTTAAGTTAAATGTATTTTTGATTCGAGAGGTTATGTATCAAATTAAAAAGAAGCTCTATATTCTTTTTATTTTCATGAATAATGGACATTACATTTCTTCATATACTTCAAAATGATTTTTCGCCATAATTTACCAAATTTGCTGGATAAAATACTTTTGGTCGGGTTTCACCTCGATATACTCCACTGTGCGGAGACACGAAGAGGTGTTGAAAAGCGGCATTCACTAGCCTCGTGTACGTGCTAGCTCAAAATGTGAATTCAGTGACTATCTTTAAATGTAGTTTGTACTTTGATAAGTGAAGAGATAAAAGTAAATTTTTTAACCAGTAAATTTTTTATTCATAAGATATAGCAGTCGTCACCAACTAAAAGATGCAGAGAGATGAAACAATACAAATAATGTAAGGCGCTGAATCTTGTCACAAATAAACGTAAAATAACATAAAAAATATTTTGATGCCTATATATTTAATTAAAAAAATTTCGAATAATTACAGAGAGAAACATTTACAAGTGAACAGAATTTCAAACAAACCCAAATTATCCGTATTAGTTCCTCCCAAATTTCACCGACAACGTATGTTTGAACTCGGCTTGTGTCTCAGATGCAATTATGTACCAAAAGAAATCGCCTAATCGTTTCATAGTGAGAGATCCGGGTGTTAATGACGGGTCGGATCGCGCCGTGGACAAACACATTGGGGACAGTCTCCGCAACGACGCGCCTTCACCTCACCTTCTCCGTCCTTGGCCTGTTGTCCCAAACGTTTGCTCCGAGTTCACACTCAATTCGTACTTACATGCTCTTAAATTGGAGGAGGAATAGTGCACATTTATACGAACCGAAACGACATAGGAACTCTTGTCCGAAAATGTCACGAGAAGGAGCTAAAAGACATGGCAAAAACCCACGACCCAAAAGGTGTTACGAGACAAAAAAAATCTATTTTCGTGCGATAATTTTATATTCTTACGTGCACACCCAAAATTTTAACTTCTTCAACTTCAAACATCTGAATAATTTAAATGGATTTTTAATATAGAACTATTAGTTAACAAGAAAACAAAAGTGTCCTTTTATTTTCAATATATCCGTAATATTTGTAGTATATCAAGATGAGTGTTTGTATGTTTGATCGATACTCAGATCTATACAATTTGATAGATATTCAACTAACGTGTTGTAAATATATGAAACGGCCAGGAAAGATGGCTTTCATACACCCAGGGGGTGAGCGACGCTGGGTAAGCCAAGCTACAATTGAAAATAAACAAGAGAAATGGTTAATTATTAAATTGTTACATTAACTTATTATAAATGCATCATACGTAATTTAAACTTTAACCTCTTAAAAATTCATCGCGCGCCAAAGATTAAATAAATATGTAATAAGGATAAGCACAATTAGAAAATTTGTCTAAATTTGTAACAAAATAATGGACAAATGATATTTAATCGTTGAGTGTAAAATGTTCATGTCAATAAACAACATAATTAAGCTAATTTTATCCTATTTTGACTCTTAATTATTGAAACTACATACAATTTGACTTAGACATTTTCTAGATGATAAGAAATGTATTGCTGTTGTTATTGAAAATGAAGATCATTAATGTAATTATGTAATGATCCCTTCATTTCTTAATTAAGAGAGTATACTAGATTATTATCCCTTTCGTCATGAGCAGATTTAACAGCATTTTTTACAATAAATATCTATTATTATTATGAACAAATATTAAGGTAGGTTGAAAAACATTGAAATTGAGAAAATACAAAATGTAACGTAGAATTGTTTTTCATTGAACGAGATAAAGATAATTAAAGAACTATTTAAACAAATTTTGTCGCCATAACGTAAATTTGAGCTGAATAAAGTCATTGTACGCAATATCACGCAACGTTCGCGAAGGAACTAAAATTATTTCCGCTTTCTTCACACACACACATCAGTCACTCCCATTATAAGCAGCGGGTAAACATTACAGAACTAATATTTACATTACAGCAATAAAGGGGCCAAAATGTGTGATACCCACCTTCCTATTAGAATTTCTTCATTAATAAGAAACCCTGTTGCTAAGTCAAGACAAGTTGCGTTCACGCGGAAGAAGTCATTACCATGAATTTTGCGGGATATTGGCATTATGCCATGCGTGGTTTCCTTGCGTGGTAATATCCAGGAACGAATCACAGGTTCTGCGCATCGGTTCGCGTCTTTTTCTCCGCCCTCGCTACCCACGTTGTCACTTCTACTGTCGCAGAGATGGTGACTAGATGGAAATGGAGAATATGATTACGTTGGTTGTTTTTTTCAGCATCGCAAGCAATGCCTGAAGCACTTCCTTATGACGGCCTCTCAATAGCAAATGTACTGGGATTCAATAAAGGACAGTGAATACCAGTGTCAGAGAATTTGTGAAAATTCGAAATAATTCAAAAAAAATATAAACTAAAAGAAACAATTCCATGATGTTATATGGCATTTTAAACGCACTTGAAAATATTGTCAAATATACACTAATAACATGTTTTTTATTGCTTGGTCTCGCTTGATCTCAAATAATTATTTATTTTATTGCGTGGTCATGAACTTACTTCATTTCATTCAATATCCGTGTTACACATCTTCAACAATCAGTGACATTCATTACATATATTTGACGTTCCTCAATACATGTGACACAATCAAAGGTATTAAGCGAAATAGTTCATTTATTAATGCTTTTCGTAATAGATTACTTCTAATTCTCATTAATTATTTTCTGCATTATTATTTCGCGAGGAATATGGTAATTGGAATCCTCCATTGAGCGTTAAATATACACTTTCTTCCTTTACCAGTTAAAATTCTGAGAATATGTGAATGATGAACCACGCTATTCAAACCCTTATATATTGGATATTTTGTGGCGACCACATTCTTCATATTTCACAATTGTGGAATTACTAGTGTTCTATGATTTCAGGAAATATTTATTATGTAATCTTGAATTCACGCAGTCAAAACTTGTAAACAGAACCATGAACCGTTTGTTATTACGCCCAGCGAAGTTTTGAGTCGAAAGATTTTTGAAAGACGAAAAGATTCTGGATTCCAGGAGAATTTGGTAGATTATTTAACTTCAATAAAGATTATGGAGCCAGATGTTATAACCATGAAAATAAATAAGAGAGTGGAAGATGGTTCTGATTTCCTCTACGGATATTGCAAGACCTTAGCAGGTTTCCTGAATATTTGTGGCTAAAATACTGTTAAAATTGACCCGTATTATCCATTTTTTCTTCTTCAATTCTATCCAGTGGACATGATCTAAATACTCGTTCTTCTTTCAAATTAGTTCTTTTAACTCCTAAACACTGGAAAATTTCTCTCGTTCCTTCTCTACCCAGGCGTCCAAATTGTGGAACAACCTTGAAAAGAGCATAGGGAATATTTCAACGAAGTACTTGTTCTTCATTACATTGTGATCTTCTTAACTCTTCGAGTTGCATTAACATGAAGATCAAACTGTGAATGGTGATGGATGAATTAATACCTTCATTTTATTTATTTATTTGAACTTAAGATTGTGTTAAATATCTTGTAAAAATGTTAATCTATTATTTCACGGATTAAGTGTAAGAAAACGCGTATACCGTAACTTAACCTAAAAAAAGCTGGATTATTATTAAACAGATTTTTATTTTCTCCGCAATGTTTCTTAACGTTGAAAATATTCTGTAGTAATATATTAACTGTGATGTACCATGTTGCGCTCCTGTAAGTGAAACACAAATCGAATTTTTCGAATAAGACATTTCACTGTCATTGCGCAATATAAGTACACGATCGATTTCATTCGTATATCGCATTGAAACTGGTTTCTGATTATTATTAATGCTGGATCATTATATAATGTGACTTGAAAATTAAGGATGGCGTGTGGACATTTTCACATCTTTCAGAGACCAAGGATATTTTAAGTACATTTTTGCATAGATAATGTTTTAACCAATGTTCTTTTGTAGATGTTGCACTGAAGTGTTTGATACATTATAGGAATACTTCAATCTAATGAGAAAAGAATGAAAGCAGAATAACATTAGGATTGTAATGGTATAGTTAACAGCATATATATTAAAAATTTGAGACAAAAATTGAGAAACGCTTCATTGTTAGCAGTTGAAGGGAATCAGTTTTTTTATTCACTTATTAACCTACTGGAAGAACACACATTTCTCTTGTATTCTTTATGAAAAGCTGTCTTTTGAAAATGGATAGTAGGACGTTTACCCCGAAAATTATATCTTTTGATAATAAAAAGAAAAATAATTGAAACTAGACTTCTTGTTTATTTTAACAATATTTACTAAGTTGATTCATCCCTGTTCGTTTACACTAAATTCTAAGTAGCTCAATTCTCAAAGAGATTGAGATCTTTCTTCATGACACAACGCCCAGAATTCCCAGGGTCAATCAACTTGCTTTAAAATGAGTAGTATCACGTCTGGAGTAAAACCTATTGGAATATGATTCTGGCAAATCGTCTCTAATTTGTGTCTAGATCAAGAAATCTTGGAGCTTTACTCCTCATGAACTGCAAAATCGCGGTGTAGATCAAACCAGTGATTGAAATAAATAAACTTTTTAGTCAAAAAACTGTTACAAAATGCTCATGACCACGTGGGTGATAATAAACTAAGTTACTCTCTGGGAACAAGCAAGGGACAATCCCATCAATTCCGATCAAGGGTCCAAGGGCAGTGGCGGATTTAATATTTATAAAAGAAGTTGTACGTACTTTTATCCGTATATTATATCGTAGATAATATGAGCGATAAAAATTCGATTGCCAATTGCCATCTACTCGGAAATATAAGAATATTCTAAAACTCGTTAAACATTCTAACATCTCATCTAAATAAAATTTTACATCAGTAAGTATTTCGTTTTCGATATATACAAATTGAAGAAGGTTTCTAATATATTCCTTAACTCAATCAGTAAATTACAAATCTTCCTTCGGTTCGAGTACTCAAGCAAACGAGCTAAGCAAACTCTACGGTGGTCCATTGCACAAGTCTATCGGGCGCGGTCCGGTTACCTGTCCAACACCTCTGCGTCTTAACAACTCGTTATAAGTTTACAAGTTACTACATTCGTCATGTCTTCCGTCCGAGTTTTGTTTCTGAGTCATCTCTATTGAAAGAGTCAGCACGATCCTTGAGAATGACAATTGGTAGCAATAAGTTATGAAACCGTGGGATACTGCTATATCGAAGATCGATCTTACATAGCCCACGAGGAAATCTGATTTGATTAGTATTCGTCCGTGGTTTCTTGTTTGTATCGTAGTCACTGAGGATTTTCTGTCAAAATTTCAATTAATATACGGGAAGTTATTATCAAATCTTGTACCATTCGAATAGGAGTTATGGTGTGTTACTTCAGAAAAACTGACAGTCCATAAATTTATATCAACAGTAAAATAAAAAATATGTTTTCAAACCTCTCCCGTTGTTCTATGGAGCAATGAAAACGATTCTGACTTTAATTCTTTTTTGCAATATGTTCATAACTTAACATTTATTTTTACATTTATTCGATTGTTATTTGACGTAAATCTTCTTCAAATGCATAAAGAAGAGTGTCCGTTTTTATACAAATCTTTAGATTTATTCCGAGCTAGATTAAATTTTGCACTCTTGACCTTCAAAACGAGAGGAAGATCACTGCCTACGAGAAATTTTGAAAATCACATACGTCACGTTGAATTTCCTGGTTCCAATTGTACCTATGGCACAAATTTAAAATTTGTATGGTAACAATCTTGTTAAAAGTCCTATCTTGCATTACGAAATAGCATTCTCGAGTGCAGGCCCTATTGAACGTAAAGAATTATTAAATTAACTACTGTAAGCTTTCAATCTTGTAGCACTTATTTTAAACTTCTAAAATATTACGATTTTGGGCTATGATTACATGTGTTCTGTGTATATCCACTAATACTAAAAAAAGGAAACTCAGGAATAGACAACAAAAGTTGTAAATTTCAAGATATTATATAATATTAAGAGTCGAGATATTTAAGGAAGTTGAAAAAATATAAATCAACGAATCCGTTGTAAAATTAGCATTTCACACACGAGAATAAAATGGTTGTACGTTTATGCCCATGGGGACATGCGAACAAAAATTCATCTGCGACAGGTCTTTCAGGAAGTAATTCATCAAGCTGTTTTGTTTTCGAACGTCACACGAGCTTTGTTTCCTTTGCTGCATGCTGAATACACGTACTTATTTCTTCCGTGTCCACTTGGTCTTTTGTTACTGACGCGTCCATTCACTACCGCTGGAAAGACAGCCGCCTGCGTGTTGACCTTGGACCCAAAGAGCGTGAGGAAGGCGGGATGTGATGGAGAGAGGGGGGAGGTGAGGTTCTACAGATCAGTGTCGTGGGAGAAACTTATAAATGAGAGGTGGAGGTAGCATTGGAAGATATTGTATCATATCATATATTGTTCTCTCGCGAAGGGATATTTGGAGGAGAGGGGGGACGGTAACATTTGAATTTGCGATGAGTAATGGACAATAATAATATACATTACATTAGTATTATTATTATTTAGTTCTTTTTCAATTCTGAAAGTATATACAAACTTGAAATGACAATGTAAGTAACAGCCCTTAATTTAGTAGCACAATTGGTATAAATTAATCGGGGGAAATACTTCATAATCAGTAATATAATACAGCTCCTTTCGATAGCGAGATGAAAATTAAATTTTTTTTCAAGATTTTGTGATGGATAAGACGGCCTCTTCACTGAGGGATTTGTTATAACTTACCTTTATTTTCTAATTTTTGTGTCCTTGGTCATAAATGGAATTGACATGAGATGGTAATGATGATAATCAATCGTAATGATGAGACCTAAATGATGATAGTTGTAGCATCTTCACTTATATCTCGCTTTAGAGCAGGAGAACGTGAATTCGTTCCCTTGGTCTGTCGGACTGGATGAGGGTTCCCTCTCCTATTCCGAATAAAGGTGTAGTACCTTACCGTACCCGACTTTTTAAAATCTCTCCTCAAGAAGCGATAACGTCTTTTATGTGAAAATTGTGTTAGACTGAGAATCGAAACCAGGATCTCCAGCTCGGAGTCCCTTCGCCTGCCCCTGCAAGCAATGAAGTATGTACCGGGATCGCCATCCACCGTCGTCATTTTAAACCTGGTAAGAGTTTTCACATTTTACCGTGATCACGGAGAAGAATTTCCGTGTCTTGCTGAAAACATGAGGTTCGATGAAAATGCGTCTCTATTGTTTGAATCAGGTCACAAGCAAAGACACTGAAAATTTAGATGGAAAACGAACATAGACAGAAGAAAGGTAAATAAACTTACAACATCAACTTGAATGGAATGCTAAAGGAAAATGACTTATTTTTAAATGACAAAGAATATTTCTTTTTGATGAATAATGAATATTTGCGAATTATTGCATACGACTCTTAATTGATGTACAGCTGTCTGGTATAATGTACTCGTAACTACCATTCAAGTTAACGTTACTACTAGCAATAATCTTAGTGTTCTCCACATTGAAGCTCTTCGCATGAAATCTATGGCTTAAGTTTCTGCAACATCGCAAAGTCTTCATAAATTCTTGGAATGTTGCGTACTCTTGCTTCACAATCTGTCAATACTTTATTGTTCTGGTAATTTCTTTTTCCCGTGAACTTAGAGCAGCAGGACAACTGAGAATTAAATAGGGCGTTAAAATGAATGAGAGAAGGGAGAGAATCACTAATGAATGAATAAATGAACGAATGATTGCTGTCCTTCGTTTGCGAATGGTCGTTATAGGAATCAATTATAGGAATCAATCTTGATTGCTTCAAGACAATTAAACTGTTCCATTACAAAATTGTGTACGTAGCAATTAAACTGAGCTCAGCAACTTTGGGGACAAGCAATGGCGGATCTAGGGGGGGGGGACTAAAGGGGTTGGGCTATAGGACCTGAACTTTCAACAGATAATATTTTGGAAATGTATTCTTATCCTTTAATATGCATTTGCCATTTTAAACAATTAATAAATTTAATTAACTGTTAATTACCTATTTGATGAATCGATGTATTATATTAAAATACTAAATCGCTGTAATATGTACAATAATATTTACAATAATAATTATCATAATATTTATAACATTTAACCCCCCCCCCCTTGATTACGGTCTAGATCCGCCACTGGAGACTAGGAAAAAGACGTGATGAATTTTTCTAGGACACTAGTGTCAGCAAAAATATTAGTGCACCCCACCAATCACATTTTTGGGGTCATGAATATAAAGACATTTTTGGGTGAAATAAAATAAATATTAATGTTGTGTTAATTTGTAGACCGGTGAAGTTGACGTATATGAGTAAAAGGGGTACTCTGTTCAATGTGTGTTAAATACATTTTTAAGAGTTAAGCTTGGAGATTAGAGCCGAAAAAAGCCTTTTCTCAGCCCTCCCTCCCCACCCCTTGATGAGATGTAGTGGGAAGGGGACGTGATGTTCCGCACTCGGGAACGAGCATCCGCCCGAGGCACATCGCAAACAATACTTCATTTTGGAAACCAGTTTCACGTCCTATGGAAACTCCTCCACACATTACGTCGAGTCTCTAGTGCTCGCCGGCCGACACTGTTCCTCTCCACGGAGTAGGGTCTGCACGAACGCGAAAGGGTCTTCCATAGGTTTCTCGTCCGTTCGCAACATTTTGGTTAAACAAGCGAGAGAAACTTTACTGCTACGGTTCGAATTGAAGGGGGAGGCAGGGAATTTCCACCTTCTGACTTTTTCCCAACTTCTTCACCGTATGTTTACTCCAAACCAGGGGAAAGAATTACATCTCTAATGATTGACAATAATAGTAAAAAATAAGCATTCATTTTAACTAATGTACCAATAATGGTTCATGGAATATATGAACGTCATTATAACAAGGCACTGTAGAAATCTTTATTACAAGAAAGATAAACTAGATAATTTTACAATATCTCAGATCTCAAAATTAAACACAACATTAAAGAAACTATTAGGAATTAAAAATTATTCTTTTAAATGCCTTCCCCTTAATATATTAAGATTTTTTGGGAATTTTATAAAGTATTGAAGTGTGAAAAGACAAGCTATAAAAGTTTTCCCTTATTTAAATATTAACCATGTCGACTACGATACCAGGAAATGACAAAGGTCATAGTCAGGTTTTTGGACAGGGAAGATGTAAGACCCTGACCCATTAGGAGGTAAAGTACGTAGAGCATGACATCTTTGTAATAAGTCCTCTGAAACTGACACAATCCGTATCAAAGAAGTATTGGAGTTCTAGACGCTGAAGTAACGGCGATATCACTGCACATGTTTTATTTTCATTTATATATTACGAATTAATAAATATGTTATATCCGTAAGAGAAGTTATTGACAATATGTGCACCCCGAAAATTTGAATTTAATTCATTTGTTTATTTTTTGTAGTCAGGGTTGGGCAAGTGTCCCTTCCTGCCCCCCCCCCTCTTTATAGTGTAATAATTCTTGCATATCGGGTCAGGCGAAATGTGAACTCACCTATCACGCGGTTCAAACCGAGTGTGTCCCAAGACTTTGACGTGGCGCACAAAGAAGATCGGCGACGGGTTTTCTTGGTTCTCTCCCATTTCTCTGGACATTAATCTTCTCTTCCTTTACTCATCTCTTTCTTCACCCATCCGCACTCGCTTCTGTTTCGTGGAACACTGTCTTTGTTCAGTCGCCCCGTACAGCGGATCGTACGATATATAAATACAAACCACGTTAATAAATATGTGATTCTGCATGTGCAAAACTATACAAATAGGCGGAATAAGGTAATATAGAAAAAAGTCAATTGATTCCATCTTAAACTTGAATTCTGGCAAATGATTAAATATTGTAATGTAATTTATTTTAAATCTTGTTTTAATTCTCATGTTTTTGTAAAAAATTATTAAATGTAGATTTCCATATACATTGATATCACTATTGAGATGCCAATATTTAAAATTTTGAAGATTTTTACCTTTGAGTGACATTTTTAAACTTGGCGGGTACGAATAAATTTTCATACTTCGATAAAGTGGTATTATAGTCACGTTCGCAGGCGTTATTGGTCTTAAGAAAATTGAAAGTCCATAGGCTAGCATAAGGTAAATGTATTCGCTAGCGCTTGCTATGTAAGACTATTCCATATATGAGTATATAAGAGATTTACTAGTGGGTTGTGTAAACTGTACTTACACAACTATAATCTCATCTAAATACCTAATTGGATACGCTTTCGTTTTCATTTCGAATAGTTTTCAGTATAATTGAAGGATGACAAATGCATTGCATGTCTGTTACTAATAATGCAGTGTTGTAATAGAAGAGGGACACGCGCATTAAGCTGCGTTATGAATTATGGAATGCTGCACGAAATCTGCTTGAAACGCTTTACTGCGGTATTTCCCACGAGGATTCTGTCGCATAACGAAAGAGAATACAATTTTCTTGACGACAATCTTTTGGTGATTAGTGTGGTGCAAGTAAGAACTTTACTATCCACGTTATAAGTTTTCTATCATTTATATTGAGTTCCTTCATCGGAGGTCTCCACGATATGAAAATAAAGGCAACTTAAGAGGACAGTAGAGAGAAAAAATTCACAAGAGGGAAAACATTCTAAAACAACAAAATAAAGCAATGATAATTTTAAAAATCTGCTCATTATACACATTAGATAAATGAATAAGCTGAACAAACCCAAAAAATGATAGAAATAAACTTTCAAAGTACGAATGTATACACCAGCATGCTACTTCGCTCAGAGAATTGAATTACAGAAAAATGAATTTGATGTTCATACTCCAGTGCTAACAGTACATAAAAAGTGTAAAACTTCATCAAAATCTAATTTTGTAAGTGTAACGTTATAACTCTGTGCCTATTGCTTACTACTCTGCCTACTGCTTACTTGCTTACTTTGAGCTTTTCGAGGTGAAGATTTTTAAGATTGATGGATAGAGAGCTGTTAATATATTATGTTTCGCGAAACAAAAAATTCGTACATGGAAAAATGGAGTAACGTTTTTGCATGATTGGTGTTATAATGCCAAGTCAAAACAGTTCATTCACATTTTCGTTTAACGTTTTAGAGGAAGACTGGAACATTCTAAATAATCAATTTAACGAGACGAAGGAGAAATATCAATCGGACAAAATCAACAATTTGACTCATTTCTTAAGAAATAGATCTAATATATTATCGAATAGATCATCTCTTTACAAGCAAACACATCCAATCCCATGATTCGTGACTGAACCATCGCCCTTGGGGTTTGTTATTGCTCGAAAGTCGTGTCTCGATGGACGCACTGCACACGTGTGCGACTGGCACGCACGTGTCACCAGAACACCAGACCTCCTCCGCGAAGACTCTTTCCAACCAGATCGTTCTCTGGATGTCCCTTTCAACTCGTCCCTCGACTCCTTCGCTCCCGTTCGCTCTCGCCTACACCCATCGCGAGGGAGCGAGGAGCGAGTATTATGGCCCTTAGCGGTTGACGCAGTCTGCTAGTCATTTACATCTCAGACACTTACCTTTCAGCTGCATGCCCAACATTTCTCTGCATCTCTCGTGATAGGCAACAACTCCACAAATGTTACACCGTCGTACTCAATTCTTCGCTAGTACCATTCAGTTATTTGTGGGTTCTTTCTTCACGATTACCACGTAACTAAATCAGTGTTTCTGTTTGTGAGAGGATGTAAAGTGTTAGACTCCGACCCCACTGTCAACTTTTTGTTTTTGCATTCACGACCGAGTATCTGAAAAGGACAGAGTAACAATAGTCGATTGGAGATATGAGAAGATTCTCGGATAAGCTACGTAGTGCTTGTCCGTCGAAAGATTTCTACCACTTCTAGAAAAAAATTTTTAACGAAACCAAATACAATCTTCTCCAGTACTATAATAGTAATAAATCAATAATTTAAACTACCGATTCAGTAGACAAACTATTTACTTTAACTCATAACTTTTCAATCGCCATTGCGATTATCGTCATGTGACTATATATGAATAAATAAATAAATAAAATTTTTGATATTATATAATGATGATTGACGATGACTGAAATAGCAATAACTTAAAATAAAGGGTTTGTTTGCTTAATGGTAGTAAAAATATTACTATGAAACCAAAAACTGTCTTGAAGGCTATTACATCTCCATCTGTCTACTTTCTTCGTTCAGTTAATTCGTTGTCTCATGTTCTTGTTATTTCATGTGTAACATTCCAAAGTATCTTGATTGTGTTTTTTCCATTTGTCATAGTTAACGTTTCAATTATTGAGGTGACACACTTCGTAATTTTCCTTAGTGGATATGAATACGTTTAAAGTAAATACTAGTAGTGAAGTTGGTTCCTCATCCTCCTGTTAGATTTAAGTGAAACTGTAAAATATTGTCGGTTTGACTTAATTCAAGACATAATGATTATACCAGTACATCAAAAATATCGTTGTCTATCGACTGAAGCAACGAAATTCGGTAATATATTCTTGAAAACATATTTCAACAAAGCCTCAGATATATATCGGCAAACGTTCCGAAATATCTCATAGTATACCGTCCGCCGGATTTACTTTTATTACTTCTATTGTCTCTAAGAGACACTTCTTAAGGAAGATATATTAAAAAAGGGAATGTCTAATAATCATTGTAAGTACTCTTTAGATATCTTGAATTACTTGGTTAATCCTTAACATCATGATCGCAACACCATGCCTTCTAGGCAGGAGACGCCACTGTTTAAGGAAAAGTTTAGACAGATAATTACACTTAAGATTTAATGACGGACTCTCTTCTGTTGTCGATGCGAGGCCTGTGCGTCATTAAAATGGCGTTCTATTCGGAAGCATCCTTTAGAATCGTTTCCAATCCATCACACGTCGCCAGCGTGTGAAGTCCACCTATGCTTCCCTCGTGTCTGCGGGACATTCTGTGCCCCGCCCTTCTTCCAGCCATCCCGTCCTGCTTCGTCTTTACCCTTCTAACCCGGAACACAACCCTCCAGAATTTTCCCGGGGCCTTTCACGACTCTTATATCACGACTGTATATATCCCGTCCTGGAGGCGAATGCTCAAAGGGACTGTAATGTTTGTGGGAGGTTGCTTCATTCTTTGGTGCTTCCCCGGATTTGTTATGTTTCGATACAAAGCAGACTGTAAGTAAAAGTAGTATCCTCGTGGATTTCGTTTCTTTTGGATGGATTATACGGCGTAATAAAAATACGGTGAAAACCACAACATTTCTTTCATTACGAATCGCAATAATGAGTGGTTAATAAAAAGTGATTATCTTTTACGTTCGATGGTAATGAAACAGCGAGTTCACTTTTAAAGAAAACCAATTATTCTTGACTCGATACACGAAAGTAATGCGATGAAATAGAAAGCAATATTAATTAGTTTTTTAATTATTTTGTCGGAAGAAGAAACATTAACGAAAAATAAGGATGATTTACGAACAAATTTCTTTAGCTGTTTTGCAATAACATAAAGTGTTATAAAATCACTTATTAATTTCATTAATATATAAATTTGTGGTCTTCATTGTATAGCTAATTTAATATTTCGTACCTAAATTAAATTTAAATGGAGGAAGCGAAGATTAAGGTATGCACTCAGTAATTTGCATTTTGGTCAATATTAACCTGTTGACTGTTAGAAATTCTTGAGCAGCTACGCAGTATTATTTAAGTTTCCTATTGTACAATGGTGAATCACTCTGGTCCAAATAAGCTCGGATTTACTTTATACATTCTGTTAAGTCAATCGAATGCAGTTTTACGAAGATCCATGAACTGTAACTGAAAGTACGCAGTGTCAAACAAATTATATACCACTAATGGAGCGCTTGGTTATAAATTTTCTTCAAAAACATTTAAATTAACCACAAAATAAATGAAAACTCTCAAGAATAATTTTTATAAAAAATATATATTTAATGTTTTATTAATAATATCATTGCTTTAGTTGTCTAAGGCGTCATTCCACTTGATTATAAGTGAATACTCTAAAGGAAGTGTCTACATTCATACATTTTTTAAAACTTATGTCCGAATATTTTGAGGAACTGCCAACGAATATTCATTTACTAGTTGACGTAGTTTTATATCAACATTATTGCTTCAACACCCGTAGGCTTTGATAACACAAACGTGACAGCGAATTCTCCGAGTGAGAACTTTAATTCGTAAATGTGGTAGTAAATGTCTTCGTTATCATTTTACCACCGTCTAAAAGCGCTAAGGGTGTACTATTCTCTCTCTTAAAGCACGCAAGTTGTCAGGAACCGAAATATCAAACTACGTATCAAATGCAGCAACAATCTTAGGAAAACCTTCCTCGGTCGTAGTGAGATATTTTTTACCTTTTAAAATAAATGATAAATAGTTTTCAGAAACTCAGAACGTGGTACCGGATTTGTCCGAGTATTGTATAGTTTTTATTACAAACTGTTATCCGGTTTCTTTTCATCCTTGAATTTTCGATAACGCAATTCTCAATTCAATGACAGGTATCTTTTTTACAATTTGATTAAACTGATTATTGAAAATATATTCCGGAAAAGTTCTTCGAAATTATCAATGACTTTCAACTCTTGTCTTTATCTTTATCTTAAATCTCATCTCTTGGATATTTTTAATGGAGATGTAACATGCGTTTTGCAGTTCTATTTTGTACACTATTCTGAACAGAGATGAATGGTTCGAACAACATTTCGTAGACCTTCAGTTGAGTGGCATAGTATTCTGCATTTATGTACTGCTGTATTAACGGGTGTGTCATAAATACTATTTTTATTATTTATCTCGAATTTTGGGTGATTTGAATTGTTACAAAGAATTAACAGTATTAAAGAATTGATAACAGTACGCATTTGCTAAATAGCTGTCTTTTTTTTACAATTGAAAATAAATTTTTAAAATATTCTATACATATTGTCATAAATAGCAACCTATTTTTGTTCGTTTTTAGGACGAGGTACATGACATGATTGTGCTTTTGGGTTCAGAAACATTAAATGTGCCTCTGCCTTTGTATTCTTTGATCGGGATTCATGTGATGTTCTCTAAGTTTGCTTTCCGGAGAGTAAGTTAGTTTAGTGTACTCTGCGGCCATACACTATTTTTAACGACTTCGCTTACAATTTTTACAATTTTTTGGCAGTAAAATGATATATTAGTGAGAATACAAGATTGCTTAATACTCCATCTCTTTCTTTGTGAAGAGGTCTTGTGTCTAATTATATAGGTGAGATATATGTGTCTAATTCAACCACCACGGTTTAAACATTCAACTTTACCCGAAACCAGTGGTGTAGGCTCAATGGATGGGAGTGATGTGTCGCATTCCTAAGATTTTCAGCTCTTTTAAGTTTTTTAGGGAAGTATCTTTTTCTCTTCCTTAAGTCCTTCTCCTTTCCGTTCTATATCTCTCATTATTTCCGCACGCTTTACCAATGTATCACTTTGTTGGATGTGATGGCACCAGAAATATCCCTGTGCCAGAATTACTTCCTTAGTCCGAAATCACTGAACTAACATCCAATTAGTGAAAATATAATTTTAATTATACACCAGGAGGCACCACTGCCAGAATCTATTGACGAGAATCATAATTCCATTGCAAAATTGAGTGAAATCCCATCTTCATTTTTACACGTGCCGCGCTCGGAGGATTTTGACTAAACGTAATGTGATTGTGTTGACTTGGCTATGCTTGCTCAGCCAACATCCTGATCGGAAGTCGATTCTTTGAAACCACTCTGTCATTCCCTTCGTCTGTCTGTAGTCCCTTTTTGGGGCTTGCCAAGTTCCCCTGCAGGGCACGCCCTCGCCACGCCCTCGCAACCCTAAGGCCTAGGGAGGAAGACAGCTATGACAGCCATCCCCTCATACACGCCGCCGTTCGTAGCAAAGCCACCCTTCTGCTTAACGCCACTAGCGCTGAATGCGTCAAAAGAGAGAAAAATGATTCCTGGCGCGACAGTGGCTGACGGGATGCTCAGTCATTTGTTACGAAATTTTCCGAGCAACTGTCAAGAAATAAGTAGTGGAACATTGTTGAATACTATCATCTCCAGGAAGAAGTAATAAATATGTATCACTATTCACCCGAGTTTAATGAAGTTACTTTGTGGAATTCAGAGGTACATTATTTAGAATAGTTATTTATACGATATCAATTAGTTTCCTTTTATTAGTCACCTTTTGAACCTACGTACAAGTGATGTCATGGAATTTACCTCCCATGTTGTATCTAATATTTTTGAGAAAGTTGGACTACAACTTGTGTCACGTTCTACCAACTGATAACGTCGATCAGGTACAAATGAACATGTGAAAATCGAACCTGGGTCATTCATTGCTTGTGAATTGAGAACCTAAACGCCAGAACCACCTGTCTACAATTTGCATATCTTTCCCATCGAGAGCTTGTATAGTTTAAAATGGACCTGAGATACTTTTCCATGACTAACGGGGCATAAATAGAAGGGTCTTAATTCCACGCATCTGCAACCAATTCCACCTGATTAAAGTAATCAGATTTGCTTTTCTGTGAGTTCAGTAGTACGGAAACGTGATTTTTACGTCAAGCTTGTTCCTATATTTCATTTCTCTACATTTTTTTAAATAAATATGAACGTGAATAATGAGGAACGGAATCCCTCAGTCTTTAATAATTAGAAAAATAGCAAGATGACTTGCTTTCGGGTTAATTGTAACTTTCTCATCATATGAGTCAAGGAATCAGTAAACGGTATCCTCCCAGTGCTCTGAAAAAATGAGCGATCGCCCATGAATCACCTTGGTACCAAGAGAATTCAAACTGTCACAACAGTGTAGCTCGCATCGCAATACTCACACAGAACGACATTCTATATTAATTGATGAGTATGTGTAAAAATTTTACCTGGAAATAACTTTTCACGCTATGACTATATTTAATGGTTACGAAACTTTGAATAGACATAGATGATTGATGAGAATATAACTCTTACGGAATAATATTTCTTGTATAACGGGTGATTCAATAACGAGCAAATAAATGCAACATGTCAGTGAAAGAAAGTATCTCAGGCGGGTCTGACATGAGGTAAGAAGAAGGAATTTAAAATTACCGTATATAAAAAATCTGGAGATTTATTTATTTAACTTACGATACATATATTTATTGAAAGACACCGAAACCAAATTAAGGTTCCCTAGCCAATCAGTGGTTTTCAACGATCCAAATAAAGACCATTATGTTCTCCGAAAAGATCCTGCGGCTGCACTCCAACTTAATACAACGTTTAGTTTGATTGACTTCTCCTCAATTGGGTAGCATGGGATGGACAGTAGACCCCACGTTAACAGCACCAAGTCGCATCTACTCTGTTTAAAGTGACCCAACTTCTTTGTAAAAGATGTAGAACAGAAGAGAGGACGAGGAATCGAAGACAGCTTTCCATTCTTTGTGAGCATTTGTATAAACTAATTGCAATAATTTCTCATGATGGAGTATATTACATGGAAAGAATACTTATTTTCAAAAATAGACATTTTTAAATACCGAATATGTTTTAAGTTTAGTTTACTTTCTGGTAAATTTTCTGTTTTTACAGATATTTTTTATTTATGCGTCTCCGTACATTCCGAAAAGATATTTAACTTCTTCCGCGGAGTGACAACATGGCTCACAAAACTGTATGGCGCTCAGCCGCCACACCTTTGACATGCTGTTTTGTGTTCCAAACGAATCAAGCGAGTCCTGAAATGAAGTAAATATTATACTATGATAGATACAATTTAAATCATGTTGTTATTAATTATAATTCTTAATATTGTATTATCGAATAATTAGAATGAAAATAAAGAAATCAATTGCTTTTGTTGTGATTTGACTCGCTTGGAGCGCAATGCTACCCTCCATAGACCCGTACGTAAATCACAAACCGTTTTAGTATTTATACATCGGCAAATTGGATTTAATTTGTCCACTGCCATTGCATAGTATAGAAGTCTCCACCCCTAATCCTCTAAGGGAACATTGTAGTTCTCCAAATCACGCCTTTTGTCCCTGTCGGTTCCGAAATTCTCTCGCATAAGACCATCTCCGCTCCCCACGTTCTCTTTCTTTGACCGAGGTTCCCTTCGCACCCGCATCGTCCATTCCGTTCCTATTACGGTCTACATCCCCCGTATTCCTTCCTGCTCCCCAAGAGACGAGGAGCATCCAAGTGGCAGAGCTCCTGTCCTCACTTCCGTTTCCCGCACCCTCGCTCACCCTTCTTCCGAATCCACCCTCATCTGCTTCCGGTTACCACACGCTTACGGTCAAACCCCTTGGCACACACGGCACATCGCGGTTCCATCTAAATCCCGTCACCTTCAACTAGGTGACAATTTGCGCTGCCAACTTTGGAATCACAACCATTCTTTCTCTCCTCGGTTTCTCGTCTTGATTTCGTTCCGGAAACGGATGTAGTCATTCTATGACATCCACGAAGTCATAAGTTTTCTCGCGGGTGAAAATTACATGATCTCTTCCACGAGTCCTAAAAATTATTTATTGTACAGAAGTGAAATTTCTTCGAGTGTTATATAGAGATCTCTGAAAATAAATTTAAAAGAAACGTTCCACACAAAACCTGCGAGTTTAAATAAACGTTTGAACAGATTAAACGGTTAATAACCGAATCATCACAGTCGATTTTAGAGGTAAGACCAGAGTATATTTTAAGGAATCTTCACAGGGCGGCACTGGTGATACGGGAGATGATGGAGGGGGCAGAAGAGGTCTGGGAATACGCTCGACTTATTTCGTCAAACTAATTGAAGCTACAACGTTCCTTTCAATCCATACAGGTTAATAAAACGCAAAGCATTACAACTTTGAATATGCGGCACTAGTATATACCTTAAAATATGCTCTGGGTAAGACCATATAAAAATCTTTAATAGTTGAGAACTATTTTGAAAATATTTCAGCGAGTAATTTTAAAATTATTTCCATAGGTTTTCAGATTATACACTTCGCCTTTTGGAATAGGAGAGAAATTGTCTAGTCACAAGTATTTGCACTTTTTGAGACGAGAGGGAGAAATTTCTTAAAACCACGAAAAGCATCTAGAGGATATGCTAGGGGAGATTCCAAGTCGAAAAGTTTCAGAACCAGTCATTATCATGAATTATGAAAAGAAGGGGAGACGGATGAATTCGTATCTCATCACCTCTAAATATTCTATTCCGTGATCGATAACACACGCCACTGCCTCCCCTTTAAGATTTCCTTTGAATTCATGCTCTGCATATTCATGTCTTTACATCGGGTGTGAGTACTGCGGGTTTCTGGGATTTCCATTCTCCTCTCAGTCAATGTGTCTTCTTTATATTTCATACGATGGATTATTAAGACGAGTATGGATTATTAAGGCGAGCGTGATAATCTGCAACCTTCAAATGTTCTGTGGATAACATACTTGGAAACGTGTCTTTAATGCTGATCATTTTTTGTCAACTTAGTACGTTTATGTTCGTTGAAGGTGACCGAACAACTCAATGACACAAGATTATTTGTATAAACTTTAGTTTATGTATTTCATTTATTGCGTTCTTACCGAAAGTTTCCTTCAGAGAGAGCTGAAATGAGTTTGCTGAATTTATATTTTGAACGATTTATTGCGAATATTCCTTCTTGAAGCTCAAATTATATTTTTCAAATTTGATTCGCACTTTATATAGGGATTTTGATACTTTACTATGTATAGAAAATAGTCAATTTAAGTTTCATTAATATAGCTTAGTAGTTATCCAGTGACGCAAATTATAATAATCTATATACGATCTAAAGCAAAATTTCAATTTACTCCTATGGTCCCTGTCGTTTCTGTTCATAAACGTAGAATGTTTCATAATTGTCTTACCTAACCGACCAATATGGTCTGCAATAAATTAAAGAAGGGAAATTTTATGAGAAAAAAAATTCTAGTTAAAAAAATAGGAAACAAAAAAAATTGCTTGAGGTGTATTTTTTCCGTGCTATACTCCTCTGTAGTTCTCTAATACTGCAATTTTGGAATAACAGTTTCATAGTTTGACCAATTTTCCTCCACGCTAACGTATCTAACTTTTAGATGACCCCATTGTTCCGAGTTCAAATTTATGCAATCAATTATTTAGAATAAATTAATATTAAAACTTCCATTTATTCGTATGGCAAACGAAACATACCCTTTGGTATATATATATATATATATATATATAACGTATGACATAGAATATCGTAATTTATTGAACTAATATTGGTAATTAATTTACTATTCCATGAATCAAATATATCCAATGTACTCTCATTTTACAGCATATTGGATTGTAAGTGTCTTCCGCGGTGTCATTTAAAATCACGACTCTTCTAACTTCTTCTTACATTCATATGCATTCTTTAAATTTCCCTTTTTGCATATAATGGTTTCAAATACAGAGAAAAGTCGCCATACACGTCCATATCCATCTACCCCATTTTCTCCTCATGTCAATCCCGGAATATATTACTCCTACCGCAGTATTTCCCTTCGAATATTTTTCCACTTCCATCATTCTCATCTAGCTAATCCATCACCATGGTGACCGACGTCGCCTCCCTGCTATTCCCTTTCCCTTCCATTCTTCCACGCTTGTCCCGTCGCTTCCCTCTCGTTCAAATCTGTCCCCCAGAGGCTCTGCTTATGCAAGAGATTACTTATTGATTCCATCTGGCGCGCTCCACTCGTCTCGTTTTCATGATGCAATATAATATTAATAGGTTCGCGGTGGGATATCACAATGGTCCCTGCAACACAGGTAACGATCAAAAATGTGTTATTCAAAATACCATAAGTTGGCGATAAATATTTTTACTTTACTATTATTTCTAAAACTTTTTCTCTGCCTCATTTGTGAATTAAGTAATTGTAATAATGGAGGGGGGGAAGTCAATGAAATATTTCGATCAATATAGGTGTCCCTTATGTCTAAAAATAGTTTTCGGAAGAGGTTTAATAAAAAATAATTTTATTAGCTTCTGAGGTATAGCGTATCAGAAGGGAGAAATTCATTGAAATTACTTATGAAATTGGATGTTTATTACAATACCTTAAAATTTGTATGACTTTACTTTTCAACTCAATATCAAAATAGTTTCGAAAAATATGCTGTAAAAGACTTTTGTTTTATTTCTATTCTAAGTTTACCCTTCTGCGTAAATGGTTTAACATGGCCTTTATAAAGGCGCCATCAAACGATTTTCTCGTAATTTAGCGACAAGCGTAAGCAATAATCTAGTACGAGGTACTGTTGGTCTCTCAGCCCGCCTGAAAGTGTTATTCTCCATTCATATACGCCTTGGCGGTCTTTCAACATACGCTTGCGTGAGGAGTGCGTTTTATCGTTCAATGATTTAAATATCGTGCAAAGATTTTCTATTTTGTACGTTTCATGGCTTCCACATTGCACTCAACCACGTATTTATTAAAACATATTTGATAATATTTGTTGACAAATTTTGGATTGAAATATCCGATATAATTAGAGTATACTTTACTCAACATAGCAGATTAGGTTACCTAATTATAAGTTACTACAACTTATAACTGTTATTGAAATCCCTTAACTATTGCCGGTGATTCACGATCTGTGATTTCACATTGTTATGAGCGTGAATATTGTAAATGCGATTGTTACAATGTAAAGTGCTTTGTTTCATCGTGATACCCACTGTTTCCTGAAGACGATCTCTTTTGGTCCAGAGAGAAAAGTGTTGACGGACTCCTCTTGATGCAACCCGCGAGCCGCACCTTGTTGCGTCTTTGTTCTGTGTCGTGATTTGTGTGCGATCGCGACGTCACGCAGCGACGCTCCAACCACATGGATGACACATTGCGCTCGGCGGACCAGACTGCGGGTCGCGGACAAGACTTCTTCGTATCTGGACTCAAGGCGGTGTGGCCTTTCCAATTGTTTCTCAAGGTGTACGAATACGGTTATAGGTTCGAATGAGTTGTTATACTCTGCTGTATCTCAGCAGCTTGGTATTATCAATCAGAAACACCTGAAAACGAAAACTACTTTCATCCGTTACATAAATTAATTTTCCTTGAAATTTGTAAGAAAAACTGAAATCCCAAATTGTTTCTTAGGCGATTATACTTTCATGAAAGAGCATGATTTCTAATACGAAATCCATTAAAACTAAATAGGATGTAGATAGAGCAATACAAGAGCACGAAAGACACATGGGAGCGTGTTTTAATTGGTAAAAGTCTTCATAATCGAATTCTCAATCATAGATAGATTAATCACGTGACTAATATTTGCGAACGAAACACATTGACATTTTGGAAACATGTGACGATTAATTTTCGAAAAGTATTAACTATTCAATCTCCATCTTCTAAATTATATTAAAGAAAATGTGTACCTGTAATAAACTATATTTTGAAAATATCGATCTTTCCATGATAATGACAACTACAAATGAAATAATTAAAATATGGTTACTTGTAATTTGCCCAATATTTATTTACTCATTTTCAATTCTTTTAATACATTTGAATTTAATAATAATAATATAATAAATATTTATTTCGTAGTTAGGCTCAAATCATCAGACCTGCTCTTCCGCCTTACCACTGACAAAAAACTAATACATAATAATACATGATAATAAAACATAAATAACAATACATACATTAATATATTCATAAACATATACATAAATTATACTACGAAAAGAGAGGACTATAAAATTACTCTACTCCGGGGTATCAAACTAGGGATCATCCCGGTATTAACGTTAAGCAATTGAGGAAAACCTTAATTAGGATGACGGCTGAAGGTCGAAAAAATATTAGATAATATACTACAAAGTGTGTGATACATAATAATGAAATATAATGCAAAATACATCGTTTACAATATGATATTACAACTTATTGCGAAGAATAATACATTACATTTTAAATTACAAGTCATAAACTTACAAATTTATGACTTTAAATCTTCATAATATGATTATCATAAATTATAAAATATTATTTTCACGAATCTTCGTAATAACATTAAACATGTTTAAATTTATTATAGTAATACTAAATAATGTATACTACATAACAAAAAATCAATACTTTCTATGATTAAAAAATTACGACAATAAATTAGACCTATTTTTCACGGGAATTTTATTGATTTTTATCTCTATCTTTGCCTGAACAATCCAGCTACTTTTAGAGAGATTCCGAGAGTGTTACGAACCTGTTTCTTAAAAGAGAGTATTGAAGAACTGTTCCTGATAGTAATAGGGAGAAAATTCCACATCCTAGCTACTCCTACGGTAAAAGAGTTATTGTAAAAGCCTTGCTTATATTTGGGTATAGAAAGACGTTTTGACTCCTGAAGCGCAAAGAGTTTAAAAATTTAAAACGCTCAGATAAGTTGGTAAAGTAATACAAGACTGTGTAATTTACGTCTACTGTGTAATGGTAAAGTCTTATTTGAGTGAGAGAAACTCGAAATGTGGTCAAATTTTCGTAAGTTGTAAATGTATCGAATACAAGAATTCTGAATCAGCTGGTAATGGTAACGAGGCCTTAATGGTAGTAATTTAATAAACAAATTAATCCGGAGTGTCAAAATGACGCTTAGTTCCATCATTAAAGGAATCTCGAAAATTATTTGCGGAAACACAATAAAGTTGTTTCTCGTGCACATTGTACGGAGAGACGACAGCAACGAGTTTCAATTAATGAAGCGCGGGTCACGAGTAGGATCCTTAACTCCTAGTACATTCGGCGAACTCGTTATTAACCTGACCACACGCACTCCACGCCAACGGAGCAATCCTTTACATTCCAGTGGAAAACCGTAGGAGCACAAAATTTCTACCGAACAACAATATTTGTTCCTCCATCGTCCAGTGGATATCCCGGAAGTTTCGATAGGTCTCTTTCACGCTTCCCACACACTCTAGGTAGCCGAAACAAACAAGCCACTGCCACCATCGAAACAACACGAAGTAACAGTAAACGCACTTCGGGTCATTTACGCCCTACATCCTGCAAAGGAAGACAGACAAGCAATGAGGTACCACAAGTCGTGGGCGTGAGTCGGCGGCTCGTGGAAGCCGTGCGCACCGCGTTACGCCAACAACATTCGCCTGCAACGGTGCACACGCTAGCTATACTGTAAAGAGCATGACACGGCCTCCTGAAAGGCAAGGTTTTCAGGGCAACTATTTCAGGGGGCATATTTCACGAATGGCGGAGCTGAAAGTAATTTTCAGAAATTCATTAAGATAGCAGATATTGGCGTAAGTGCACTGGGGGATTACCAGATGAGAACTATATGCATTACAACTATATTTTGCTGTCTGTTAATTTCTTTCTTTTTGACCGTACTGAGTTCACATATCTTAAATCAATATTTAAATTTTTTATTATTATTTAGAAATATTTAAATAGGAATTCAAGAATAATGAAATAAATGGTTATTAATATTTGATTATATTTTCCCTCTTTAATATTTAAATAAATTGTTAAATGATTTACGTAGTGGAGTCAAGCACCAAACCACCCAAATAAACGGGTCCGTCTGTTTTGACGTTTTCATTTCCGAGTGACATTTGATGATCGTAATTGAAACTACAAGAAAATCTTTGAATTAACTTCACTCTACTACAACAAAATATTATGTTTTCGACATTTTATCACAAAAGAAGTACTTTTTCGAAATTAGCGCACAAGTGCTAACACATTGGACATTCGCTCAGGCTCTATGCTACGGGAATCCCAAACCAGAACTATTTAGGTCTTTGAAGTGTCACGAAATTAGCGCACGATTTGTGATTTTTCTGCCTCTCATTACTAACTCGCGAAAATTTCAACCGAGGTGTCGTCAGGTAAAGTCGGAGACAGCTTGTATTCTCTGACCTCTTCTATTCCCCAAATTCTATGTAGGCTCTGAGAAAAGAATACCGAATGGGATCGTATAATATAGACGCTTTTTGATTCGCTGAATAGAATAGTCGGTCTTGAAATGTCCATTGTAAGCTATAACTATAAGCACTATATATTTTTTCTTTGTAAAAAGTATCGACATTTAAAATGCTCTCTATTTTATGCTATAAATAGATTGGTTTAAAAGTATGCTGTCCAACTGGTGGCAAGCGGGTCGGATGCGGCCCGCGAGTTATGTTACAATTTACATCAAAATTTTCATCAAACGTTGGAGGACACAAAAGTGTGTTGTAAATCTATACTGTCAAAATTAATATTTGAGCATGCCCGATTGATCGAAAGTGTATAGAAAATGTCCCGCGGGCCAGGAAAAGTTGGACAACGTTGGCTTAGAACGAAAGAAATTAAAGGTTACTGTAATCGTTTTGTCGGCTAAAACTGAAATCACAAAAAAAGAGAAAAGTAATCTGTAGTATCCATTTATGATTCGCCCAAAGAGAGTCAATTGCTTCAGACAATTGACATTCTAGCACCGTTATTACCTCCAGCAACAAATCTGTCTTTCCTCATTTCCAATTGGTTACGTGGAAGAGCCGATTTGGAGAATTGATACATCCAAATGAAGATTAGAGAAGGTGCGGTCTAAACACAGCAATTTCATTAAGCGTGTTTTTGGAGAAAATAATCGTTTGTGGATTGGAATAGTTCGGGTACTTATTTTCGAACGATTCCACTTATCTTTATTCTTCGCATCTCAAAGGTCTAGCCAACAATGCAGTGAAATAATTAGGTCAATAATCTTACCATTGGCTCATACATTTTACAGGACTCCCCATATCCTTCTGTATAAGGAACTCTTAGATGTGGCTCAACGGATCGTTAGCCGAAGTTGTAAATTATATTTTGAAATAAAGATGACAAAGACATTATCATATTTAAGTTTTTTCTATCTTCCGTAAAACATATTTTGGCACTTAAAACATTTTTTTGAACAGAAAAAAACTGCATCGAATGTTATATATTAAACAGTCATTTTGAACGATTATTCATTTGGTTTCACAATTTTTGTGAAACAAAGATTTTTAAGAAAACTGATCCTAGTATTGGGACTACAAACATCGAGCCATTATTATTTAACATTGACCGCTTTCTTAAGGAAGCGTTGGTAACGTCCAAGCACTAATGGTGAGTGAGCACTCGACCATCAAGGAACCTCTACAAGCAGTGCATTGCGCGGGCACCCTCTGAAGTAGGTAATAATTCCAGCTGTCATTTGCGCCAAGCAAGAACCGCTTTAACGTTACTGCCCAATTACAATGAAGAGTAAAATGGGTTTGAGATTAGTTGTTGTATCTTCCGGAATTAAAAATAAAATTATTCTTTTGATGATATGTTACAGTTTCACTTATTTGATCTATGTTCAACTGGACATTTTGATGATTCATTTGTAAGAGTATTTTTTTCTCTTTTGGACATTATTTTTGACTGTTAATAAGAAGTCAAAAGTGAAAAGAACAGAATTTTAGATATAAAAGTCTACTGATATGGGTACACGAAAATCATCGTTGGGTTGTGTTTACTAAAAAAATTCCAAGAAAATATATATTTTTTAAATCGAGTTTCAAGAAGAAAATAAAGTTTAGCGGAATATGCTGGACATTCCATCGAAACATAGAGTAATCGTAACGTTCCTATGAAATGACAAGATTTGTATACATGTATTAATCAAAATATCATGGTCAGTATAGAGGCTCTCCAACACCATAACCATATTTTGCTAAAAAGTTTGAAAATGATCAAAACTTTTTGGTTAGTGTTGTGCAAGTGTTCAACAAGGAAGGGATTAGTTAATCTCGTGAACCACCAGTAGAGGAAACATAAAATGAACTAATATCGAGAATATCTGTGAATTGATATCGGTCAGATAAAATATTTTCAATTGTATTATGCCTTGATAAATATGAATTAAAAAGAACGAGGAAATGATATGTTTCAACCTTTTATTCACAGTTTATTACGACTTCACTCGTAATCAAGTTTGGGTATATTGTGTACTTGTATAACTCAATGTAATTAATTCAAATATACGTCTCATCTCGACTTGACAGAATATCGCTGTGTTACTTTTTTACTCACCATCTCCAAGATGTCAGCCAAATTTTGGTTCACTAGGCATATCAGCTTACCTGCAAAGAAAAAGAAAAATATTTAATGCTACTGAAGACACAAATGATTCATTTACACATTCATTTAAACTTTGTTTATACCGTATTCAAATTGACATTGCAATAAATATTTAACCCAATTTTTCGAGTAATTGATTATCTTTCTGCTGTATTAAGTTTCTAAGTAACATATTTCAGTGTTCTCAAGATTGAAAGTTCCCTGTGCAAATGAATTGTGTATTAGCGTGAACTATGATTAATTGGTGGTGCGTCATTTGGAGAAAAAGGACGAAATTCTTTTCAGTTTCAATAAAATTGACATAAATTTCTCCAAAGCTTCATAATTTAAATTATGTCACAAAATTGGTATACTATTCTACAGAACGAGACATTAAGTTACTTTTGAAAGCTATATTAATGTCTTCCTTTTCCTCTATCATTTAAATGGCAGCTCTCCCTATCATTCCATACCATAGATGCCAGTCATGCTCACATATTTGACACATTTTTTCAGAGTTATCCGTAACTTTACCACTTAATATCTCTTTTTTTAAATTTAATTGCATAATGTATTTTTCAGACGAGGTCACCATGAATTTCCTAATACATATTTCGCAAGTGTGTAGTACACAAATAATGATTCGTCAGTCTCCCACTCGCTGCATGAATCAAAAAGAATTTTGAGTCTTTCATGCTCTCTGCTCTCCCAATTCAACATTTCTCGTAATGACGAAAGTCAGTGTTTCAACGATATAACTGACATTGAGAGACAGTAATTGACGTATAAAAGACAAATATTAATTCTTCTTATGAAACCAGAAACCATATATCACCAAAAAAAATTCTTATGCAAAAAAATTCCTTTAGATATTAACGCAGACGAATATACATGCAGACAATGGGAGAATGAGCCTCGTGGTCCAAACTTCGACATAAACCACAAAATAAATAAAAGTAAATCCGGGATGTATGAATATTGTATGTCCTTTGTTCCACGCACGTATGTAGTGGAGCGGGAGCAAGTGGGAGCGATGCTCCCGCATTGCTTAGAACGTGGGAGCGGCGCGCCTTATCGCACTGTTAGCCCTATAAATGAATTTTATGCTCTACTATGATTGTCTAGTTTTTACAAGTTTGAAAAAGAAAATTAATCATACGCTAATAAGCAATATCCAAAGGATCAAAACTATCTAAATTAGAGCTAATAGCCTTAATACAAACCATTTTGCACTTAAAATGATAGTGTGATCGCCGGACCGCCGCTAATGAATGGGAGTTGACTACAGTATACTATCTGTGCGAACACAAATTTGGCACCACGTCTCTGGTTTCAGGAGTAATTCTTTCTTGCAAACGTGTGTTTCTGCGTTGACGCATGTCTCACTTCGTCGCCCACACGCATCGTACGCTCCAAGGCGCTGCAGCTTCCCCTCTCCCCTCCCTTCACTTCCCATCTTCTTCCTTGCTTACTTCCCTTCCACGCCCGTCCACGAGGGAGGATATGGGCCACGGCCGAGCGAACGTGGGTCTTGACTAAAAGAGAGAGAGGGAGAGATCAACAAACTCGCCGAATGAGAACTTCTCTCTCCTTCCCCCCACTCCCCAACAGTTAACTTCTTCGCTTCTCTTGTACACTCGTTGCCTGAATAGCAATACAACACCTGACTGCGTCGAAACATACGCAAGGGAGAAATTGTTTCATGACATTGTTACTTGCAGAGGAATGAGGGCGAAAAACTGTAGAAACGAACTTACTATCTTCATTTCTGCACTGAAAGTGCACTGGGTTCCTGACTGACGTGTTGCCCTCGTGAGGAGACAAGGATGTTCCATCTGACCAATAACACTCCAAGTGCTTGCAGGAAAGCCACACAACTTGCACATGTTCAGAGCAGACTTGTATTAACTGACGAGACCCGGGACAGAGCGCAGTTTGCAGACCCCAAGAAATGGGAGTCTCCGAGAGATAAATAACATTTTTTTACGAAATCAAGAAAAACCTAATGTCTCCAGAGAAATATAAATATAATTTACAGCTCCAACGATAAATAGTTGGTTCATAGTCGATAATGAAGTGTAGATAAATTTCGGTAGTAAATACTTTAACTGAAGAAATTGTACATTTGTTTGCGTGATGAAAAAAACATGTTCATTATTTAAACATATTTTTGTTCATAAAATATCATAAGTATATGTGTTATAAGTATCATAAAATTAATAAAGTATCAGAATGTTGTCGAGGAAGCCTCCTTGCAACCAAAGTTTAATGATCAAGCCCAGTTCCGTCATGGCTGGCATATCAACTACTGTCGGTTCAGCGATGGACCTACTTCATTTATCAAAAATACATTAATGAAAATTTTAAACAAATAAGTAATTGTTTTAATTTTTTATTTATTATCATTTTTTGTCTAACTCTAATCGGACAACTATAATAGGAATTATAGATTATTGTTACGGCACACCGCAAGCCCAGATGCGATGTGCGTAGTTTTTGGGTAGAAGCGGGATTCAACCATAAACCACAACCTTTATGGTAGAGTTCGCTGCCACCAGCTTGGTTTCCCCAAGCAATCAAACACTCGTGTAATAACAAGTAAATATTTAATTGAAATTAAATAGAGATCTGAATATTTACTAATGTAGACAAACTCCTCCTCCCAATTTATACAGGAGCGGAGGTCACGTGACCTCGCCACTGTACTGAGAATACGGCGTCCTTTCGGCTGACCATTAATTTTGAACTACTGGAATATTCCCTCCACACTCTCTCTTCTTTGAGGGCGTTCATCTCAGTTTCCAAAAGTAGATGGGAACTGTTCAATCTCTTCACAACAGACGGGAAATCTTAGTTGCGGTATTTTTCCTTGTTTGGCGGCGACGGGCCCGGTCCTTAATCGCCTTAGGAATTTCTGACTAGCCAAGTACTTGAAAGTGTTAATATTTCAAAATCTATATACGGCACTGGTCCTGATGTTACAATTATATAACTATTTAACATTATATTAACGTAAAAATTAAAAAAATTAAGATCCACTCCCATAAACGTTCGTATCGCATTTATCGTATAAACCTGAACATTTTGAACTACGTGTTTTGTTCAGAACAATGAGAAAACCGTTGTTAAATAGTTGATAAATGATTTCCGCGGCCATATCGGTTAATTTACTGCTGATTCACAGTTTTTATCGCATTTGCAATGGTGTAGATATATTATATTCATAGGAGTTATCTATGGTATTGATTCATTTGAATTATCTATTAACCACATTCATAGATTCGGTGTTTATGATAGATTGTGATAACGTCTGGTTCAATGTCTAAGTTCATGTTTTTTATGTCACCACTTTTTAAGTATGTCTCAGAAATGGTCACGAATGAAAGTGGAAAGTGAAACAATCAGTACCAGGAATATTCCGTAATAAACATCACACTGTAATTTAAATTCAAATCATAAAGCTCCACTTTTATCAGACTCCTGCATCAAGCTGATCCTGTTACTAGACTTGATGACGTATCCTTCCCCAATAATTAAAAATAACTTTTAACGAATGCCTTTTTTCATAATTATTGTAGTCCCCTAGAGTCGTTATTTTGTATTGATTATTTTTAATCCTTAGTTAAAATCATTAACTCGTTGAATTGGTCATCAATAAATGTTATTTATAATCTTTGCCAGTATTAGACATTTTGGTCTTTCAATCACAATAGATTTTTTCCTTAGTGGTCCTCCCTCACTCATGCCATGACAATGGAAGCACTGCCCACTTGATGGTCCTCTCCCGTACGTTCCCACCTAACTACTTTCACCACGAGCTAAACCAACATTTTTTTCTTTGCCGTATTATTCTTTGGTTATATAATAATAATAAAATTATAGAAAACTAAAAAGAGATAATAATTATGAAGATTCTCTTTAATTGGATACTATTTTGGTACATTGATCTTTATGAAATCACGTTTTCTTCAATACCATGTACGTAAGCATCTCCTTTCACATCAAAACAAAACAAACCTAATTACACAACAACGTCTCTACTTGGCACGATAATATATTTCTCGTCATCCTTCACAACTACAAGGTGTCACCGCCTTCCTTTGTTTTTCCCTGACCATTTTACACAAGTCTATTTTCGACTCGTCTCGGATAGCACTTATTGCACCGAAGTATATGTTCCTGTTTTGTTCCAGTCTGTATATTAAGGGCAAAGGACAGCTGTGACATGTTTTTCATAGGACTTGAAATATTTCCGGAAAATGTAATCAACTCAGTACTAGACGAGGCAACAAAATATTCTAAAGGCATCAAGTAAAATTGTATTACGTAACAAAAATCTATTAAGTCTCTATTCGATACTTTTTTCCGGTTACAATACATAACTTGTTCGGGTGGCTATGAACGCCAGACGTCGAGTGAATAAGGAATGTTTATCGGGAAATTATTTAATATCCAGTTTCCGTTGAATCAGGGATTATATTTCTCTAAATTGTAATTCTGAGAACAGACAGCCATTCAATCACATTTCCTCCTCGCCTAGAATCAAAAGCACTGAATCGTGCAGGGATACCGGAAGTGGGAAAGGACGTGAACGGAGGAACAGACTCTTGAGAAAAGTATATGAGATTACCAGAATGAAATAAGCTAGGAACAAGAGAGAATCCTAACCTTTTGTTTTTTAATCGACCCAAACATTTCTTCAAAACTGTTTTGGAAGTTACATTGTGTTAATTCATCTTTTGGTGTAGCTTTCATGACGCAGAAGGAAGATTTATATTTCCTCTTAATATTCATTTTATTACTTGACATAAAGATTATTTCTCTTTCATCCACGACGTTTTCTTATCACTGTGATTTTATGTCTCGACAAGAGGAGGAAAATTCCATAACATTCGAAATTGGCAACATATCTTACGTGCGAAAGAAAGAACGATTAAAGGTAAAAGTTCGGACAAAATATCGAGTTGTGCAGCAAATCAGACGAATCAGATCCGGTATTGTCGTTAGAAGTATCCAAACACAAGTGGAAACGGGATGTTTAAGGAGAATTTAGTTTTAATTCAAGCGTAGTGAGAAATTAATCGTTTCGTTTTTTTTGGGTCACATACCCACATTTAATTTCATTTCAGATAAATACCAATGAATATTTTTGCGTGTCTATACACATTTTGTAGAAAAGAAAACTTCTCAGACGTTTCTGTTCAACAAAAAGAGATTTTTTCACTGGAGATTCAAAATGATAAAAATAACTTTTAAACTTTGAAAGGACGTTTTTACCTTTGACGTGATAGTGTTTAAGTTATTAACAAACAAACTCTGTTCAACTTCATATAGCGGAAGGGTTAGAAGAAGTCATTGTGGAGGAGCGATTTATAATAAGAGAGACGTAGGAGGCTGAGGAAGACGTGTATCCAGGTGGCGATGGAGGCGGAATGAAGGTCCGTTCGTTGGCGATGCGTCTCAGGCGACGGCTGTTTCCGCCTGCGGACGCCGCCAACGCACCCGACGCACTGCGAGAGAACAGTGGGAAATGAAGCTCCGCACAATGGAAACTCTTTAAGTGAACATTCAGAATGAGCAATCGCAGCGAAAGTTTCGACCAGTCGAGAGAGATAATCTAACATCAATTGGGAGGGAAGTGAATGTTTACCACCTTCCTTAAATTAATCCTAAGGAATAAGGAATGCATCTGATTTTATAAGTATGAACTTTATAAATATTATGCAGAAATATTATCATGGAATGTCGGACCATTAAATACAGACAGAAAGAGAGTGTGGATACTTACAAATCCGGTAACGAAGCAGATACATTGATCATGTTTATTGTTCATAATGAGTATGTAACTGTACTCAACATCTTAAAATAGAACCCTGAGGTATACCTAAGATAATGGAGTATTCAGGATAATAAACCATATCAATTATAATTTTCAGTCTGATATAATTAATACATAGCAATTAATTTATAAAATTTTTCTCCTGTTCATTACATAAATATTACATAATTATTATCCATTATGTCAGTTTTTTTTCTTCCGCTTTATCTAGTATTCTCCTCGCTTCGAGTTGCTTCGTAGTCGTCGCCTGTCTTCGTCGCTTGTCGTCTCCCTTCACCAAAACACACGAGGGGAGCTGAAAGCAGCCTCTGTGCTGCACGCTCGGCCGCCCTTGCTCTTGGCTTCAGCCCCAGCCGGCGCGGCGCGGACCAGTGCGGAGACGCGCGTTTTTTGTCGCCACCCGCCCGCCCGAACCCCGCCCTCTAACCCACCGCTCGCCCACACTGTGACAACTGCTTCCCCCTTCATAGCTCCCTCAGCTTCACTGGAGAAGTGCAGTCAAAGGCCACGCTATTGTGATCATGGCTTGTGAAGAGATCGAGGGAAACAAAATTGGTTGAACTAATGAAATGTTTTTGGACTAACAAGCCTTGAGAATTCGCCAATAACACACACACACAAAATATTTTATCGAGGTATGATAAACGTTAAAGGTTTGGCTTCAGTCATACTTAATACAATACATGTTCTTTTACACGTACAAAACTCCCAACTTCATCACGTTTCAACTTTACATTCCGAAATACAACGTATAATAGCAAAAGAAGTGTATACTAGGGTGTCCCGAAATTTTTTTTTCTTTTCCTCTTGAAATTTGCATAATTGATCGTAGATTACCAAAATAATTTTAAAAATAAAATAAAAGTATATCTTTAGGGTTCTACCAATCATCAAAGTTTTGAAAAATTGACATTTTTATGGTGATATTTCGCTACCCTTAATTTCGGCTCCTGAACTAAATATAAAAAAATATTTACTGTTTTTTTTCTGTTTAGATGTAATACATACACGACGTTTCGATTTGCAAGCAACGACACGTTACCAGCGACTTCGAATTTGTTAGGTTTCAACTTGCAAATTCCTTCAAGTTTCAACTTGTTTCGAGGACTTTCTTGACTTGACTCACGATTGTTTTGTTCGTAGCCAAAGTAATTTTTAAGCTATAAAAGTACAGTTGCGATTGTTACAGTGTTAAAAGCGGATTTTGTGATTTTTAAATAATGAGTTCGAGGTGTAGTGAGACTAATTGTGCAATATTGGGACCATACAAATAACTTGACGATCGGCAGCTACCAACTATAAGGGACGTCATTAAATTTATTTTATTTGTCAAGTACGACCTGAAATTGAAGTATAATGGAAAGGAACCATCCAATTCCGATATATATGCGATTGTTTATGAAGAGATCAACAAAATTTGGACCAAAGCTTCGATTCCAATCATAACTAAGGAAAGAGTTATTCAGTGACTGAAATCCTATTTCGAAAAGTACCTCAATTTGAAAAGACACCCCAAAAGCAAACAAAATTATAGTTTTGAAAACAAACTGAAGTGTTTTTTAGAGTCATCTGAAAAGTTTTTCGACGTTGCTTCTTGTAAATGCACTTCATTTGAATCTTGTTCGTGTTTAAAACCTAAGAAAGTTCCCATCAATGAGAGAAGTTTCTTGTTGGATCAAAGAAATGACAGGAAAATAGTTCTAAGCGCTGTTGACAAGAAAGAAACGGCTAGATTAATGAAACGACTGCAGAGACAAGTAGAAGAGTCAATAAGGGTAGCAAAAAAGTCGTGTTCTACTCAAGAAACCTATTCTGTTTCAGCAAATTATGAAGAAGCTTTATGCCAATGAGTTACCCCTTCGTCATTTATTCTTGACCTTAGATGGTTGCACTTTTGGTCCTAGAGAATATTCCGGACCTATTGGATAACAATTAGCTGGTTGCGAAAATAAAACCGAGGTGTCTTTTTGTGCGATGGCCGGTAATTTGCCAGGCTTACNGTACTGAGCAAAAGTATCTTTATGAGATATGTCAAGCTGCATCAAATGGTTCCTGTACTCCTGAGCTGGCAAACCGTCAACCTAAAAAAATGGCGCACTCGAGATGGCTTACTTCTGCTAATCGTATACGCAGACTTTACGTAAGTACTCTTAATCCATCAGAAAATTTGCAATTGCTTGTCAACAACGTGATGAAAGTATACGCTCCGATTTGGTTCCTAATCAAGCAAAAGACGTCTTTTAAGGACGGAGCCAATCATATTTTTCAACTGATTATGTTCTCTCGATTTTTACCCGAAAAATCTGAGATCTGTTGTTGATTCTGTTATTGAAAGAAATGCTTTTTTTGCGCACCCATAAAACCTACTTGTCAGTATGTTGTTTGATGATAGAGACCACATTCGGGAGCTGCATTGCGAAGAATAATAAAAGCTAGAGAAGCTGAAAGTAGCACTAAACGCAGGATATTTAAACCACCAAAAATTAACTTCTCTGCTAGAGATTACACCGAATATATAGTGTCAGGTTACAGCACCGCCAGTTCTTCGACATATTTCTAATTAGGACATTCAAATCATGGCAGAAGATAAGAGTTTGGAAATTGTTGACTTTCTTTGTCACACACAATCTGTCGAAAGATGTGTTAAACTGGTAACAGGCCTCACAAAGTGTAACTGACGCTACTTCTAGAGATGGTTTTCTTAGAACCAGGTTGCAATCTCGAGCAGAAATGCCAAATTTTGGACACAAAAATAAGTTTACATTTTAAGATTTTGTCATTGGTTATAAGCTTTTTGTCATTGGTTACCTTGTGATTTGTTTAATGTATTTCAAGGATAAAATACCTTTTAAACTTGATTTTTATATTATTTTAGGCATACGGTTTAGGTCTGTAAAATGGTAAAATTTACAAAACTTCAAAGTACAGTAGAGCCCTCAAGATGACACGCAATTCTAGTTTTTTTTACCTTTTTCGTAATCTGTGTAAGATTATGCAAATTTTGATACCTATTGCGATAGTGTAGCTCGAAAAATGGTGGCCATACATGAGAAAATTTCCAAACTAGTTTGACATTAAGTTGGTCAGGTAAGATTGAGCTTAGGTGGATTAAAATTAACCCGTCATCAAACCAACCCACTCACGATCAAACTTATTGTCAAGCCAAGTTTAACTACTTTTCTCACGATTGTTCCCTTTTTGAAACCTGTAATGTTATACTGAGGCGTCACCTATGTTTTGAAGAAGAATTGTGAAACTTTTTAATTGGCTTAATCGGTGGTTCTGATGTAACCTTGAATGGAAGTAAAAAATGAGGTTGCTTAGATAATGTTCTAACCTTTAAAAAAAATTCACTACTCACCAAGTGATACTGCCCAGCTTTGCGCGTGACTCTTTGTTGTTTACCCTTAGTTAAAATTTACTGAAGACAAAAATAGAACTTTTACGTAGCAAAACCGAGATGATATCGTAATTAGTTCGTCACATATAGCAAGTTCGTAAAACCATACTTCACACTAAATCACGCCTTTAAAATTGGAATTTGGAAACACCTTTCATCAGCAAGTCTAAAAGTTATAAAACAAAAGTAAGATACCATCAAAATTTCACGTTCATATCTGTAATAGTTTTCTGTCAGAGCTGAAATAATAATTTTCATAATGCATAGCAAAGGTATTTAAAAAAATATAATCGTGTACTATCTGTTCTTTTTGATGTTAGGGTTCCTCTCTAATCGTTTACCTTGAATTAATTGTTAGTTTTAATGTAATGAATATTTTTTCCCAAAAAGTTAAATGAGACTACTCCCAAGACTAATTTTTATATTTACCAACTTGTGGCACAGATTTTATTTTTTCCCTATATTCGTACCTCTAGGGAGTATTTGTTAAGGGATTGTTTTTCATAAAATTTAATGTTACTGAAAACGTGTTTTAAGATATTTTGCCTCAGTTTTTCATTTTGGAAGTATTACTTGGCACAAAGTGGAATGCACACTTCATCGTTATATAGAAGACTATTCCAGAAAATAAATGAGCAGCATGTAAAAAGTGAATGAAAAATGACATAGCGGAACAAAGCTCGCAAAGAAACTGTCGGGACAGATGATCCTAGATTTATCTCACTTTATTATGTTGAAAATCTTGCTTCGTATCATGCTCCTACAACCTGCGGTTGGACGCCGACTTCAGCAGTCAGCATTTTCTCCGGAGACTTCGTGATTTACGCAATTTATTCGTTAGAAATGTTTTTAAGAAATTTATATCGAGTTTATTGAAAGTTTGACTCAAAAGAGATTGGTTTACACAATTATTAACAAATATTTGTCATTAATGTAGTAGGAATAAAAGTTAACAAAAATTGGTATTTTTAAGCTGATTAGAAATTGAAGATTCTCTCGTTAACTCATTACCTCGGAACATAGTTTCTGTATATATTACAGCTAGTTATGTTTTATTTTATCTCTTTTTCGTTCGAAATTTTTGTCACGAAACCCAACAGAAGCCGTCTTTATCCTGTAAGAGAGCTAACCCCACATAGCTCAGCGGATTGAATAAATTTAAATCAACTTCTAAAACAATTTCGAATTTGAGTCGTTATTGGCTATTGCAATATTGTCTGTGTTTTTCATGAATCATTTGATTATCATAAGTCAATACAACAGCAGAGTTCACGAAAAAAACATCGACGCTCAGCATTATTTCGCCACATAAATCGTTGTACATAACAGAATTTTCTTTTTCTCTATAACATTCCTCATCACTTTCAAGACTGATATCGTCCATTTCATTAAAATACGTTAACATTCTTTACTCGTCACTTTCGCTCCTTCCTTGCTCCCCTCGTCCCTTTCACTGGAGATACACATCTCTGAAGACCTGTTAAGCGTGAAGATTGGAATCCAAGTAACACGAAACATGAAATATCAGATTCAAATTGGCTTTCAAAGTGTCTGCAGGACAACCTATATAATTTTTAAAGAAAAAAGACTTCATTATGATGTTAAGTCAATGAAGAAATGTTGATTTTGATTAAATAAATAATGAAACACTTACGACCTTTTATGGACGAATAAAAAATATATATTGTTAATTCTGACTGTATTCAAGTGAAGAGCATCTGCATTATTTTTATGAACGAAATAGACATTAATTAAATAATTAAAGACCTACGACTTTCAACGGACGAAAACGATATATTTTGAGACTTTTATGTTGAAGTCGTTGTAAGGTGGTTCAAATAATAACAAGAAACATACAAAATAATAATTGAACATGATATTAAACGTAAATATAAACACTAAATGCGTTTACAAAAAAGCAGAGACTACACAATCATGTTTGTCCATTTTGTGTTGTAAATATTAGATAGCTTTTCTGAGTTATACTATATTATAACATGTTTAGTTTCTGATTGTTTCTGAACATATTTTGTGTCCTAATTTACGTTTAATATCATGTTCATTGTTCTGTTCTTACGTTTCTTGTTATTTGTACCACCTGACGTTTCAACATCAAGTCGAAACGTTGTGAACTTTAAATTATAAATTGTATAGAATTCGTCCGTTAAAGGTTGTAAGTCTGTAATTATTTAACTAATTATATTATACAATTAGTAGTTATTTGTAGTAAAAATATANNTGCCTTAGGGCCCTTGATCGGAATTGATGGGATGGTCCCTTGCTTGCTTCCGGAGAGTAAATTAGTTTTTTTCCCTCCACGTGGTCATACGCAGTTTGTACTGTTTTTTGACAATAAATTTATTATTATTACATTATTTTTCTTATGATTAAGAAGTAAATGAATTATATTTTTTACGTCATGTAATATCTTGCTAGCATTTATAACGCACTTGGTCATGTTTCAGCGTTTATTTTTAGTAAAACAAACATTTCGTCGAGTCAACGAAAAAATGGTTTTCATATTAGATATAACATATTTTTGAAATAAATTATTTTTACAGTACAGTAAATTATTTTTTAATCCGCTTAAATTTTAATGTCGTAATTATCGTTCAAAAAACTGAAATAATACATATTCGAATCATTCTACGCCAACTAAATTGCAATAATAACACAAAATAGACTACTTCAAATTCAAACTCATTAACTTCCCTTCTATTCTTATTATATACTGCGGTTTTCATTCATTAATGCCTGGTATTTGTGAGATATGATTTAAGATTTTTCTTACAAACTAAATATAATAACTATACTAAAAAGAACGTGGTAATATAACACAATATTTAAAACTTGTTTAAAGATATTGGTCAAAAGTAAAATATAAATAAAACCCGGGGGTTCATCTCTCCCGGACTTCTGGAACTATGAATGCAAAGACTCGAGAGCACATCCGCACATGTTTGTGCCACCTTGCGTGCAGAAGTAGAACATACTCATAATATGTAGGTTACAACGCCGCGACAGTCTAGCAACAATTATCCAGAACTGACCCTCATTCCTTTCCGTTTTTTGTTTACTCCTCAGAATTATGTCATCCATCCAAATACTGCGATAGTATTTTACTTTTAGAAAGTTATAAGTCCACGAGACTGCTTTTTTGACAGAACACATCCATTTTCAAAAGAAGCGAATTCTTCTGCCCAGAGGCTAGTTCCTTCCTGGAAGCAGAAAGCCAGCCGCCTTCAACATGTTGTCCACTTGTTCCGGCGCCCGCGCCACATGCATTATTCAGTGCACTCATAACGGCGCATGTGCGTGCGAGCGCGTTGCTCAGGTGTGACTCAACGGATGGTCGTTGCCCTTGGGCGCCGCGCCGGTGGCCAACGCCTCGCACTTTAGGAAGTCTTCCGCAGCGCGCAGCGGAGATTCAGGTGGCATTGGTGGTTGTTAATGGAGGTGCAGGTATCGACGCTGACCGTGCACAACAATATGTGAAGTTGTTGTGCAAGTTTGCTGCCATGGGACCGTCCATAGTTACGCAACACAAAAATCACCATTTTTAACACGTCCAACCCCTCCATACCTTTTACCATAGCAATGCTATTTACGTCTTATCCCCCATAATAATTAAATTACATTACGCCAGCCCTACTACCCCTTTCCCGATACAAAATAATTAATTTTTTGCTTTTCAGAAAATATGGGGATAAATTTTAATAACTTAAATTGCAGTTGAAGGTTAAAACATACATAATTTATGGAAGATCTCTATTGTCTTTTTCTAAACTTCTCCTGTTCTTGAAATTGAAGAAACAGCCGTACTTTGCATCTACAATGTTGAAATTAGACAAATGTAAGAATATCACGTTTTTACAATGTGAAGCCTGATTAAAATTTTTACTTCATTAAATGACTGATTAGTTTGAAGAAAAACTCCACAAATTTTAATCAACCATTATTTTCGAATCGATATAAAAGAGGAAAAAGGTTCAACTGTGGGTATTTAAATACAAATAATGTGTGTNATTATTTTCGAATCGATATAAAAGAGGAAAAAGGTTCAACTGTGGGTATTTAAATACAAATAATGTGTGTCACATTCTGACAATTCCCGTATACCCTTAAATGATAATTATGAATTCTCGTATTTACTTTGATGTCTCCTAAACGAGCTTCTGAATGACGTATTAAGCTAAATAGACCCATGCACTATTTTACATCATGCATTTTTCTTTTACAATCATGATGTAAATTTTCCAAATTGTGTGTTCTCCTCCGTCATAGTAAAAATCTTACGGCATTATTTAGTTCAAAACTTACATGGGTACAAGTTAAACCCAAGGAATTTGGTGGGTAGTCCTTGTAAAGACATCAAAGAGGAACCTCCCACGTAACAAACTACCGGCGTGCGTACACGAGTCACGTAGTGTTTCTTTCAAGCCTAAAACCGTCAGCCTTTGTATGTTCCGACGCAATTACTTAGGAGTCAAAGCGGATGAACAATAACACACCGAGATACCTCATCATAATTGGCGTGTGCACCGCCCTCAATGCTCCAAAGTTCTTCTACATCTTTGAAGCGGCAACAGTGAAGGAAGTCAAATTGAAGACGATTACAGAGTTTACGAATGCGGGAAAAGAAATAAGCGAAGAAAACACATGTATGATTTAGAACATTGCAGCAAAGTTATTCGTCGTGATAGTGTCATCGTTAAGAGGATGATGAGATAATTGTTGCGACGTAATTTTATGGTATCATGAACAAAACATACATAACACTATGATTATATTAGAATTAAACGAGTAAACCCTTAAGAAATTAGTAAGAATTTAGACCCCACGGTGTGTAAAATGAGGAATACAGTACTGTCTACCTGGTAACATCTTTAGAGCTTGATAAAATGTCATACTAACATTACATTTCAATAATAGCTGAGTAAACAATGCTTCGTTTAAAAGAATGATCAGTGTTTAGCTAAATGCTTCTTAAATATAATAAATGTGGTTTCGTGATAACATGTACTGATAGTGTGACACTAAACTTGAAGGTTCGGTACTGTAACTATAATACTTTTTTGTGTATCTGGAACAGAGAGACTAAAAGTCAAAGATTTATTTATTAATAAAATAATATTTATTTATTTAAGTTCATTAATGTTAACGTTCTAGTTATTTGTCCTTATATTTTTTAATTGTTCAATTGAATATTTTACTTTATTAATTTGTTAACAAATAGTAAACTAAGAACATTTTGAACTGATAAAAATGTATTAAAAGCGCTAAATACAAATATAACTTTTTTTGAGGGGGGAGTGATGTCCTCTTCTGACTACGTGACTGGGTATGATGTACCAGGAAATATGAATGTTCGGTATATAAGACTATGATTATTTTCACTACCAATTTAATGTGTATTACAAGTAATGAAGTAAAATATTGAGGAATACTCATCGTTAGGCACTCGAAGAAGTTAGGCATGGTGATGAGATTAAGGGATGCCGACAACTGAGGTGGAGTCTGCTGAGTCGGCTTCCGTAAAGACACGTGGCCGTCGGCGCTGTTTATAAACACGACCACGAAACAGGAGGTAGACACACGCCGCAAGCTGTATTTTTACCTATTTGACGAGACTCTCAATGCTGCCTGCTTCGTAGAAGAGGGAACGGATGAAACGGAAAGGAAACGAAGTGTCATCCAACGGAGCCTTTCTTTGAGAACAAGCAGAGGCGGCAATTTTTTGTCAGGGGAACAAATTCCTCATTGTTTCTGTTTCGTAAACTATTCGTAAGAAAAAAGGAAAAGAACATAAATGTGAAATGGCGTATGTTCATAGCTGATGTGCAGTGAAAATTCGTATTGGCCTACATACTGTATCATATTATTAATTACTACTTTATTTCGAAACACGATTCATGATCCGACGAAATTCATGTTGACCCCGGCCTTGTGTTATATAAAGCCACTCTGATAGTTGTTTTAGAACAGGGGTCGGACACCTTTTCGCGCTTGCGGGTTACATAGTCAAACTTCCATTAACTTCACGAGCCACATAGATATCCAAAATAACATTTTAAAATTATTGAATGAAAAGTAAATTAAATCTAAATGCCATTAGTTCCGTTAAAAAAGACTGGTGACGCTCAGGTGTAAAAAATAAATGAAGAAACAAGTTCAGGGTTTTTAACGCCTATGAATGCTGCTAACAAAGTAATTCACAAGACTGGGACAACAAAGGGTTGACGCAGTGAAGAATTAGAGGCTAGCATACAGGAGTTGACTTCCCAAGGAGGCGTTTATTTTTTCGTTTCAAAACATCCATGTTAGTTGGGTTTTTTTTTTAGTATATCATGAGCAAAACAGTTAAGTCCCTGTGGGTTGCATGGCTTGGTATTGCGAGCCGTAGATTGCCGACCCCTGTTCTAGTTTCTAGTCTGGTGCTGAACCACGGAAGAAACCGCAAATTCCGTAAAATCGTATCGTCAAATGTTTCAAAATAAAATTGTGGTTCGTAATATCATACACGTAGTATCATTAAGTTTACATCTTCAATGGTGTACAATGTGTTTACAAATCCAAGGACAGAATGTACACAATCTGAGAGCTCATATGGAGCTGGTATAAAAAAGAGTGTAATATGTTTGCATTTTCATAAGCACTCCGTATTTATACGCAAAGAGTGAGTTGAATGGTAGCAGTCCAGTAGATTATTTTAAGAGATGTTTTTCCATCCTCATAGGCAGGTTTTGGATGGACGAGAGACAGTAACATACTTTCATCTAACGAGGACCAGGTCGGTCTTTTGGAAACCCCTTACTTTGAAATCACTCACTAACGTGTTCGGTTTGGCAGTATGCATATCGATAGGGACATGTCTTTCCAAANTGGCAGTATGCATATCGATAGGGACATGTCTTTCCAAATAAGTCATTAATTTGGACGTACCGTTCACAGATCCTCATACATTCCATCTAGTTGCTAATATACTAGAATCCATTTTCTTCACGTCTTGAAATTGTATGAAAATCCTTCCACCCAGTTATCAGATTACTATCATTCTAGGTAACTAGTTGTAATTGTAAGTAATCTTATTCTAAATACAGACAAATTTTGTGCTATTATGACACTGATAATATAAAAATAAACCTAATATTTAAATAATAATTTTCATAATATAGTTTAACAGTGATCATGCAGATTCATGTTGGTGACAACACTTACAAATGGTGTGATACAATTGTGTTTAAGTGTAAGATTCTCCGTCATTCATATTATATTCATAACATGAGGTATTCATAACAGGTAATATAAAATGCTCGCGTAAATGCATTGGTTTTTGTACTATTAAATCTGTAAATAAGAATTAAAACCAAGTTTAATATTTGTTATATCTGTACAACACCTGCTTTTCAAACATCCGAGCTCTCAAACGAATCTTGAGAGGGAAGCGGATGCCCATTGAGTATGCAAAGATATACATCCCATTCATTTCTGCTGGCGCACAGATCCCTTATTTACATTGTAATTTCCATTTAAGTACTTTCTTTGTTTTTGAGTTCAACAGTGGAATGCACAAATATTTTTCTGCTTTCTTCACAGTCGTGACTCGGCGTCAACTTACGTTTTTATGCAGAATCTTGGAGTATTTTTCTAGCGGCTCAAAGAAACTTCATTTGAATGACAATGTCGCATTTAAGTAGACTGGATCTCTTACGAATATAAGAATTCATTATTCACACTCTTTGGATCTTCATTTTTTTATTAAAACTGGCAATTCAGATACACACAAAAAAAAAAAAATTACGAAAAAGCAGCAAACTGCGCCTGACCGAGTGGAACAAATACGAAACTTCATTCTCTGGTAGAAACCAAGGGAACATTCCATCTACTCCGACCAAAGGAAAACCTGTCCAAAGACCTGTCCAAAGGAAAACCGAAGAAACGGGGTGAGGTTTGCAAATAATGTACCCAGACGACCCGATATTGAGCAGCGATACGAACAGGACTGTTATAAATTATTTAAAAAAACAATAGTAAACATTCATTAAAATAGTTACTAGTGTTTCAATAAATTGTCTTTTACTACGAAAATACTCAGATGAAATACAAAGTGAATTTACAGATTGACAAATTCACATCATTATTATCGCCTAGAATTTGTACTATATAAAGTGAAGATTTAGCAGAAGATAGAGTTATGTAGAACTAAAAAGTATTGATGATTTAGCTGAAAAGAAAATAATAATTGAAAAATTCTTTTACAACGCCAACATTTCAGCAATTTATTTTACCTTCATATTTAAGACTTTTTGGGTATGTTTTTATAACAGTTATTTCATAGTTAGATAATGAGTAATCATATGATATATTGTTTGTGTTAATAAGGTGTTTCAAAGTTGTACTAGAAATAAAGCAAATGTGTATGTTCTTTGTAGCCCCGATGAAGGCAAAACCATATGCCGAAACATTGTCGTTGTAAAATAATATTTTATTGATGACCATTCCTCGAATATATCGTAATATATAGTGGTCAAGATCAACATCATAATAATAGAAAAATTGAGAAAGTTTGTATCCTGCATATGTTGTTTAAAAAAAATAGAAAAATTAAATGAATATAATGTTTCTTATGGAAATAACTCGTATTACTATAAAGAAGACATTATGAGAAAATAAATCCTGGTTCACATTTTATTATTGTCCTTAAAATAAACCTTACTCCAACAAAACGGTCCAGCATTTAGTAAGAATCAAGAGTCAAATGGTAATTATCAGTATTCAGGAATCATTCTTTGTAAAGTACGAGTAATTACAAGTTCTGAGTAAGAATACGAATAAATGTCTTTTAAACTATTCTGAAGAAAAAAAACATTACCATGAATAAAAAGTTTAAAGGGAAGCGGACACTTGATATAACTTTCTAGATAATTATGGACTCGTATGAAATTGCCTGTGCCTTCTTATTATTATCTCCTCTCAATCGCTTGAGTAACACGAATAAAGACATTTTGAATACTGACGTAGATCGATAGGAGACGAAGAGAACGAACTCTTTGTGCTCTTCATCGAAGAGAACGTAGGGAAGCTACTGCGCTAATTGATGTTGTCTCGACGACGTAATTAGTCTTAAATTGTTTTGAGACTTGAAATCTTTACTTTCTCATTATTTTTAACTTCAAAACATAAGGAGTCTTTAAGAAGACGAAATTCAGTTTCCAGTTGATGAGATAAGAAGGACAACAAAGATGTTCTTGGAAGAGAACAGATGTAAGGGACCTCAAAATAAATTGTGGTTAAAATGAGAGAAATGGGAAGACGTTTTACAGTCGGGTAGTCCTCAAATGTTGTCAAAGAAGTACGGCATCTTGAGATATTGGTCTTCCAGATAACATTTTAAACAATACATGCATGGTTGAAAAATGGTTCAGGTTCAATACAAAGTTTGAATTGGAGGGACCCGTTTTTACATAAGAAAAATGGTTATAGTGCAATAAACTAACACACATACTATCATACTGATAAATAGGAAATGATTTCTGTGGTTCAATACTCTATATTGTACAATATTCTTCCAATTCCTGAAATTTTTCAGCAAAGGAAAATTATTGTTCTTAAGCAACTGTATAATCTGATTCTTGTCATGACTTATGATCATGGGAAACATACATGAGAGGAATTTTTCTGAGCACATATTTTCTGTTCGAAAACAAATTTCGTGTAGAATGAAATCGACCACGAAAATCAGCAAGGGTGTTTTCAAATTATTGTAAGAAATCGAATGAAAGAAAAAATATGCACGTAAGTGGTGAAATTGGGGCTCTATCACCATCCCCCGTATTTAAACTCACTTGATAAATACTTACTTCGTGAGCAGTATAAGTACTTACTTCGTGGTTTATGTTTAAAAATTTCAACTATTCCATTAAAGGGTTAAATATACCTCGAATTGATTAAACAAAGTATTATTACATAAATGATAGTCGACTCTTGTTGTAATGCGAGCGTTAAAACACAATTATTTCACAGAAATAAAGGAATCTATTTTCCATCTCGATACAATGTTTTGAAAATATTCTCTTAACAATATTTTTTGGCACTCTTCTTCACTATATTCTGTGGCAATATTGCGAGATCACGTATTGCAGATACAATTGCCTTCTTTTTAAGAGCTCTATTGTATCGCCATATGTTGTAGTGTCCTTAGAATAGGGAATCGCCTTTACACGAGAGTGAGTCTCACCAGACGTCCTCTTTTTGGACGAGAGAGTGTCTTACCAGACGTCCTTTTTTTGGACGAGAGAAGTGAGATGTACAGCTTGTTTCCCAATTAACCGAAGTTATTTTCATGACTGATGAAGCTAATTAGCACGTCGCGTAGCTTCCTCTCGTGTTATGTAGCGCTACTCGAAGGAAATCGAAACATTTTGTGGTCGAACTCAGAATCGGTATAATGCCAAATGATAGCGCGGGTAAGAACTTGTACTTGCACGAATATTATCCGAAATAAGGTACAGTGCCACTGGAACTGTGAACATTAAAAAGAATTGATTTTCCTTGTAATGATTGTTCGAATAAATAAATAAATAAATAAATTTCAATAAATAATTTATTTAATTATTTTTTTGTTTTCAAAAAAGTAGGTACAGCTTGCGTATGTCCACGTGGAGTGAAATGAAATAATTTACTCTTCGGAAGCAAGCAAGGGACCATCTCATCAATTCCGAACAATGGTCCAGAGACAACGTCGGATTAAATATTTCTGAAATAAGTTATTCAATAAATACATACTATCAATAATTTATTTTTCCAAAAAATAAATTGTAACTTTAAAAATTAATCAAAATATAACGCTTTGTGTTATATAACTGATAAATTTATACAAATCACAGGCTTCCCTTGAATGTTAAATTTCAATAATTTTATTTCTAAAGAACACTTCCCACTGACCGTATAAAAACGAGATCTAGATATGAAAATCATAAAATGTATTTTTAGTTCGAATCCCTTCCCAAAAGAGACTGTAGTACTCTCCACATGTGCCTGTAATTTATGGAGCCAGTGTGGCATCGCTGTCGTTCGTCTTGAGACAGAAACAGCTCGGAGTCAAAGAGTAGACGACTCACAATGTTCTTGATCCTTGACTTTTGCCGTCGAACGAGCGGAAGTTGAATTCTCACTTGCGGAACCTGTTGAAACCAACTGCCAGATTATTGTTTTACGTTCTGGAAGCTCATATCTGTCTCACTTGTCTTCATTTTCTGGAACGAACCTCGTACATTGGATAATTTGGACATTAGGCTTTCGGGACGGAGATAAATTTATTGTCTTGTTCCCTGGAATATTGTATTGTTCTGTTCCAAATTAAGCGATTCACAGTATGGTCAGAGCTCTCTTAACTTATCAATGTTTCGAGTATTTATTTTCATATTCTTGTGAAAAAATATTTGGAACTTTCATGAGATCAAAACAGGGTCATAATTTTCATTTTGACTCATTCACATTCATGAAGTTCATTCTTGGATATCTCATAAATGTATGGGTGACATTTATACATTTCTCATTCCCTGCTATTTGCTCAAATAATCTGTAATAATATGACAGAACACAATATGAATTGATAAAATCTTAATTGTTTTATAGTCCGAAAAAAAACAATGAACGATATATAGTTTTTGAGAGAAAATTTCTTTCGTCAACATAGTTAATATCTTCGGTCCAAGAATGATGCCCTTATAACTAATAAATGAAAGAGAATGAAATTTTTTCATATTTACGACGTGCAAACGTGAGAGGTTAATTTTTCAATAAAATATCACAATAAAAATAGTTTATTAAGATAGAACAACGAAATATAAACTATTAGGCGGGAATAACAAATAACAAATAAGTAAACCAAAGGTATATCTTGTAATTCTGCAATAAATTTGTTCATTTGGTAGTTCATAAATCTTAAGCATTTCCGTTTCTCCCGCCTTTACCCGTCCCTTCGTTCCTAACTTCTCTCCACTCTGTTCAGTCCTCCTCATAATTTTCACCGAAGGACTCCTCTCTTCCCACATGCCTTGCTTTATAATCCTTCGCGGCTCATCCCAAGGGCCTTCCGTCGCCCATCGCGGGAGCGCTCGTCTCCATTCGCTCCCGTGTGCCTGCGCCCGTGCAGCTGCGCTGGATAAATCCAGTCAACGGAGGGTGATGCCTTTCGAGACGGAGGTTTAACACAGTGGCGGTAATGATGGAACAGGCGGCGCCGGAGCGCTGGTAAATGGATATTTTGGGATGCTTCCAGTCCCTACTCCCTTTTATCGTCGTCACACTTCCCTCCTCTCTCATTTCAAATTGTTCTCTACCCTTCCTGTTTATAACAAAATTTCATATACTTCGGTCCTTCAATATTATTGCACTAAAACAATGCATTATTTTTCTTACGAGGCAGAGACAATGTAGAAGCAAGGATAACACACCCAACTATAAAAAGTGCTCCCTTTGGCCCATGATATGTTCCATGGCGTAGGATTTCTGCTTAAGAACGAAGAACGCACGTAAAAATTTCTGTTACTTGTGCTGATAATTGCATATAAGTTTACAATGCTGTACTCTTCATTTAAGGTACCATTGGTTAACATTCGATTATAGTACATGAAAATATAAGAAAAGAAAGTGAAAGTTAACGGAACTAAACATAAAATTCGAAGTAACATCAATATATTTCTTCATTAGTGCCCTAATAATAACTGCATTAAGTTAAAGTAGAGTAAACTCGCTTACAACGGAATAGTTATTGCACCAATTCAAGTGTTTACCTTTAATACCAATATTATCTTTCTCGTTTACGTCTTTTCAACCGGGAGCAACTTTTTGAAAGGATTAAGTTACGAAAGAGGAGAGTTTTGAAATGGGAAAGATTCTATTCTAAAGAGCAAGTTCTCGGAGTTGGCGAGTTGGAGAACTTCTTCAATGCAGAAAGGAAATGACACATCGCTGGACGAAGAGAAAAGCGACCTTCCAATACTTCTGCATTCATAAAAGAGCCACGAACAGTTCAGAATGGCGAATCAATTTTCGGGTCAGAAGTATACATAGACTTCTGAAAAACAGGAATGACATTAAGAGGAGGAAATCTGGGTTATGGTTGCTCCAGATTCTGACCTGACGTTTTACATGGCGATAAAATCTTTTTTATGTCTTCGTTCAAATGTACAGTCGTCATGAGTGCCATTTGACTAGGTGAGTTTCTATGAATATTTTCCGATTGTTATTTGCAAACTAGCTTTGGAGTAACATATCGCAGACTCTACATCATTAAATTTAAAATAGGTCAGATAAATTGTAACCCTTCGACATTTCGTCCTTGTAATATTTGATTTTTGAAATATTTCGAGAATTTTCAAAGCGAAATACTAAGAAATGGAACAGAAGTGTATAAAGAGACAGAGGCTTGTTTTGAGGTACATAAAATACTTTTGAAAGTGATTATGTTTGCAAAATGTGTGTATTAGATAAACATAATTTATAAAATAATGTATTATTTATATAATTAAAATATTTGTATTGAGTAATTAAAATTTGAATTCGTTAGCTTCATTTCCAATATTCACTATGAGCAAAGCAAATTGAGACCATTGAACCGCATATTTCTCAACCTACCACGAATACATCCTTTCTGGAATTCTGAGAGGTCGTGAAACGGGAACTGCATCACCTTTATGCTTGCGTCACGTCAAGAAACTCGGCATTGGGGTCTACGAAGCAATCTATTGTACTCCACGCCTGGACCATGTAGCGACCAGGGTAAAGCCAAGGCTCCTGACCACAACTCTACTACCGGGTCTCTGTCACCGAGGCGTCGCGTCCCGCTTTCCAGGTCAGAGGCCATTGGCCACACGGCTCGTCGACGACCGACGCGCGGATGTTCTTTCCAGGACGCGCAGAGTGGAGCGCTCGGAAGTCGCTGGTTGATTGCGTGTACGTTTTGCCTACCACAATTCACAGTCACCGATGTTCATACACGTTGATCAGAAAAGGAGGGGACCTCGGGTGTACCGGTCCCCCCCCCACCCAATTTTTTAAATAATTTGTTATGAAAGTACCATACATGGTTAATTTACTATTTGTTAAAAGATTTATTTATGTCTATCATAATTATCTTATTAAGTTATAGAATTTAATTACCTTTATAGAAAAATTACAATATTTAAGTACACATTTCAGACAGGATTTTGTCATTTATAATGACAGGTGTTCACTTAAATCAGGTTGTATCCCGGTAACGTGAATGAATATGCAACAACGGAACAGTAAAACAACACAAAATAAATGTGGTTTCCTGAAAAACATGAGGACACAGTTTGGTAACAAATGATAGACTAATTTAAAATTATGTAAGAACATAATGTAGATTGTTGTGTTTTTATATCTATTACAGATATTTAAATTATATAACAATTACTATTTGTTAATTAATAAATTAATAACACGAATTAAACAATTAAGCAAATATTACATTGAGAACAAATAAAATAAAACTTTATATCAGTTTTTACGAAAGATATGCCCCCCCCCCCGAAATAAATTTCTGGCAACAGGCTCACTGATATATTACGTTTTCCTGCTGAATTTTTTCAAACTTGTTAACAATTAATGCAACTGAAATCAAATTTTAGTAATCTGGCATGTGTAGATAAAAATTCATAAATATTAGTACTACGTCAGATCAAAATCGATAATTTTGTCTACTGGTGGAGAATTACAAACAAACGAGAACATAAAATTTGAATTGAATCCACGGTTCTCTAACAAATTTGATTTCAATATTTGAAGAAAAAAATTAACTAATACACCTTGTCAACATCTACCGAGCAGATCTTATAAAATTTTCGTCAATACTGCAATATTTTGATTGGTTAAAATCGTTGTTTAATGTTTAACTGTTAACTTTATTTCTCTGGAGATTTGTATTTTGTTTATTTCGATGCAGAGAAACGGAAGCAATAATGATAGGAGAGCAAACGTCCATTGACCCATTTTTATAGTGTTTAGGTTCCTTTTTAGAAATATATCCTAAATGTTGTAGGAGTGAATAATATAATCATTTCATCATTTGATGTAATTTTTACTCTTAAAAGAAAGAAGAGTATTTGAAAACAAAATGTTTTTCAAGTAAACAGAAGCAATGTTTTAGGTGAAGAAAATAATTGAGATATTGGTGTGAATAAGTATACAAATAAAATATTGTGAATGGTGGTGCTGTGCTAAAGTGAGGTGTCTAGTTTTATTGTAGTTCTTAAATTAAAATCTTGAATCGTTCAAGCTACATTGTTTTCCAGAAAGTCGGTTGACCTGCTGGCCTCTTCCCAGAGACGTGACTGCAGCTAACGACGAGAGATGTCACTGTGGTCGGACGGGCGCGAATGGCAGACACCACGCTTAAGTTGCGACGATGAAAGCGTAGCGTTACGCGTCCGCGTTTTCCGTACAACCGCGGCCGTCGCACCCACCACCTCCATCACGATCACCATTCCCACTGATTGAAGAACCATGGCTATTTATATCTTCGCAGCTGCGCCTCTTCATTCACCGTCACAACTACCCCTCCCATGATCACCGATCGCGTTGGTACTATCCTTGGATCTCTAACTGGTGGTGTACACAATCGTATGCTCAACATGAGTTTATTATTATTAATTTAATTTTTTTTAAATGTATCCATAATATTGTGTTGTTAGGTGATTAGAGTCAATACTCAAACTTTCAAGTCACTAGCGGAGCTCATCATTGGAACGTTAACAAAAATCGAATTTAACCCTTCAGCCGGATCGACTTTTCCTTTCTTTTTATTCCAAGCCAAAGAAAAGCCCTTAAGAAAGGTAAACGGGGAGAAGTGTAACGAGATATTGCTGTAACGATATACACTATTAATGTACTTTAGCTCCCTTTTTGCTCACCTATTTTTCTTTCTTGTAGGTAATTTCCCATGTCTGCTAAATAGAAGTATTTACAGAGATAGAAAAGATCTATCAGGAGAATAGTCTGTTTTGTAGAACACGTAATGTGCATTACGGAAAGTAGACGCAGTTGACGCTATGTACATTGAAATCCAAATATTTCCGAGGTATTGTTTCAAGCATATGACCCGTATTTTGGAATTTTCTTCAGATATAACTAAAGAAACAAAAAATTAAATCTAGAAAATAAAACAAATTAAAAACATCTGAATAAGTGATGATGCGGAGGTGATCGATGGATAAAGATAAATGAAAAGATATATAACCAACTATATTTTAATACTGCCGAATCCAAACCACACATCGTATGTACTATCGTGAGCAAACCGTGTGAATGGATTGGTATCCATGTAAGAGTCTCGAATAAATAGGTCGTCACGAGAAGGAAGTAGCAAAAATATTTGGGAGGAAATTTCTTTCCCCTGCCGAGCTCCGGTATCTTTTGAAGCGTGGTCCGATGACGCGGTTGCGTGTTTGTTCAAGCGTTTCTTTCACTGCGCGGTTCCAATGAATATTATAAAGGATGGTGATCCGTTGACCTATAATTTACAAACGACTACCTTCTTCTGCTTCGTGGATAAGGAATCCGTTTTTAATGATCAAAACAAGTTAGTTTGAATGATCTACGCAGCTGAATTATAAACGGATGAAATACATCGCATATTTAAAGTGAAATTTCAATGTTATACAAATTGTAAGTGGAATTAAAAAGAGAAATTGTATATTAGAAATTCCTTTGGTTTCAATTTAATTTTATATTACTGTCTGCTCGTATCCTTTGTGATACGCAAAATTAGAGAAGCGTTGAAATAATTCTGATTTAATATTTTTTTCTAATTTTTGTTGAAGCCATATCTATCCATGAGTGTAGAAAAGCGCTCTCCAACATTTTTGAGCCCGCGGACCATTTTCTATACACTTTCGATCGTTCGGAGCACGGGATGGGGTTCAGCAAAATGTTGCTCGACAATTTGAACTGAAGGGTCATATTTATTTATTAGAAACGTGATATTTTGATTCTCATCAACAAATTTTTATTATTTCAATATGGAAAAATTAAATAGTTTATTTTTAAGTACTTTTAATATTTAATATTATTCAATATTATTTTTTATTTCATAATAAAATGTTTTCATAATGTATTACGGGATCATTCCGGGACAAAGTTTCATCTCTCCGTACATGCCACATAAAATATTAATTCTGAGTACAAAGATTTATTTCACAAATTTGAGTCCCCCAACGTTTGATACCAAATTTTATGTAAAGTGAACTTTAAGTCGCGTGTTGTAAACAATAAAACGTTACGCAGGTCGCCACTTGGACCGCGCTGATGTAGAAGATACTTAAACTTGGCGTTGTAATCCTCACTAAATTAGATACGAAATGTATTATGATACGATTAAATTAACAAACAAACAAACAAGAAAGAGAGAAATAAGAATAAGAGAAAAGAAGAAACTCAACAATAAGATAGAAAGGAAAAAGAAAGGAGGAGAGAGAGAACAATAAGACAGAAATCAATAGAGACAGAAAGTATTCAGAGAGAAAGAGAGATACAAGACCAGGTAATGGCCAAACAGTCGAGAAACCGGGTTCAGAAAAGATATTTAAATTAAAAAATGTTGTTAAATTAATCTTACACAATTGTGGAACATCTGTGACAAAATACTCAGATTTTAGGTTAGTAAGAAACTCCATTAAGCAATTAATGATTTTACCTGATTGCCTTATCAATGGATCGTAAGTATTAAATTTACATTTCATACAACGAAAACTCGTCTTGGCGAGATAATGTTTACGACAGCGTATAACATCCATTTATCTTCGGTATTAAACATGTCGGATGAAGTGGACACATTAGTATTAAGTATGTAGAAGTAGATCCTCCCTCTTATCAAACTGACACAAGTCATCTTGCCCTTGTTCCCTAAGCTGTTCTCGTGTAGCAGGTTTAACTACAATTTTACACGAGTGCTCAGCAGCTTTCAATTAAAATCATTTTGTGCATAAATGTCTGTCTCCGCAACTTGTCACAACCATGTATTGATCCTACCCCATTATTTCACACTTCCTCAGTGTAAAATATATTTTGAAATTAATCTTTTAAAACAATGTACACACGTTAGAAAAAAGTCAGTGGAATGCATGGCATGACAGTGAAGACATATGAAATGTGTGTAATTAAATCCGTACATCAGTACGTCACACTGTTTCGGTGATTTAAAAGCAAAAGTTTGAAAAATACTGCGGAAGAACTACGGAGAAACACGCAACAAGTAAATGACTTTCAATCTTTCTCCGGAAAAAAATTCAAAGAAACGAGTTCATTAAATGAACATTAACCTGTAAAATGCGAAAACATCTCTCGTCAAAGGAAATCAATCATCCATAAGCGAAAATGTAATCACGAAAGAGCTTAGCGTGTACCATAAAGTAATGAGTCCTCTGTTCGCAACCTATTATCAGAACCGCTGACTTGAAATTGATTAACAGATGACCACTTTTCGTATTAATATTAGGAGTAGAGAATCTGATTTCGAACTTCTACTAACTGCTAGACGCGGGATCCAACTAGGCGATTTTGGCAACCTAGGCCGATAATTTTGTTCCACCCATCCCCCTCAAAACGAATAGACTTCATACTCGTTTCTTCTTTAAGGCATAGTCATACTATTTCACTCTGTTTGTTTATATTTTGCCCGTGGCATTCGTTTATACGTTACATGAGTTACATCAAATTATTTAATTTGGACGTATGATTCTTGTATTCAACGAATGACTAACACAAAAGCAGTCTATATTGTATTAAACAAAACCTCATTAAGACATTCATTTCATTTGAGACTTTATTTACTTATTTTTGGAACGCGTGTATTAAAAGTTAAGGTTAATGTAATACTATTTTTTGACACGGCTGTTTTACAAGAAACATTTTAACTAGGCTAGCAAAGTATCATAAAAATATTATTACGAGTAACATTTATAAATCAGTTGAAACAATTCATGAACTACTTGTAAGTAAGGAACTTAATTACATAAGTGTTCAGGTATAACGTGAATGTTAAGTAATAATANTAAGTGTTCAGGTATAACGTGAATGTTAAGTAATAATAACAAGTAACGTGAGTCAAGGGTTCAAATGAGAAAAAAACCTAACAATATTGTTTCAAAGTATAATGTACGAAATATCACCCTTGAATGAAAAATCAGCTAAACAGTCGAGTGCTCACCTAGTTAGTTTTTATTCAACAGAGGTTTTTTTCTGGTTTTGACAGTAAAAAAAATTTCGATTGTCTTATATCCATTTAATGCAACCTCGCGCTCGAGGCTGTAGCCTATCCAGACTAATCGTAAATTGGGCCCTGGTACGAAGATACATCTACTGCTTCGTATGATGGCTCGCAGTAATCAATTTATAATCACATCATGAGAGGAAGTGCGGGGTTTTAAAGAACGATCGTTAGGACTTCCGACTCGCAAGGGGGAAGTGGAGGTTCTTTTGTGATCCCTGAAAGCGGGTAGTGTGATGTACGATGGGTGCGGCCCTGGATAAATGAATTTAGGAAGTGAGCAAGGTACATTAGCTGTTACCACCCTAAATGCTGCGGAGCCATGGGTTGTTTCAGGTAACTGAAGTGTATAAATGAGGGGGAGGTTAATTAGTGGTGATTTTCAGAGGAGTCTACTTGTGTGTAATTTAGTTCGTAATGTATACGTAAGTGATACGAAGAAATTATCCTATACTGTTGAGCGAGTAAGTATATTTTTTAAATTTTTCTCGAGAACTCATGAAATGATTTTTGAAATTCACAGAATATAGGTATTTTGAAATGAAAACATGATCTAACGTTATCTCATTCACGAGTATGATTTGCATATAATGGATTCAAAAGGAAAGATAATTGTCAATTGTTTCCATTGTAAAAACACACGAATCAGAAAGTCAAGATCTCTTAAAGCGAAATGAAAAATAAACATATGATATGCCTATTTAGGCTAGGCAATGGGTCGAAAAAGTCGAAAAAGTTTAAGGAGGATTGAACAAAGGCTCAGTGAACATTTTTTTAAATTGCTAACTCGACACCCATTGGTCGAAGGATAATTTTGGTATCCTCTATATTTGTTTAATATGCCAGATTTTAATCTGTTAAAATTAGAAATTCGCCCAACTAATAGCGGAGGATGAAGCTAAAATTGTTTTGTACCGAGAACACCCTTTTTGACATTAAAAATAGGGATGTTATCAACCGATCCTTTGCAAAGTAAAAGGGGACAAACTATAGAGTCTCCCAAATAATTTCCACTTCTTTTAGGATATTACAACATAGTTGGCGTAATGCGACAATTGTTAACAATAAATGTCGGGATTGATAATTAAACGTATCTTAGCAATAATTAACGTACAGCGAGCATTGTTATATCGTTGGTATTGCCATGACTACCTTTTAAAATCAAAAACAAAGAGAAGTTCTATTTCCAATAATTACTGCAAAAGACTGTTTTTTATAGTTTTTTCAATAACTAATTATCGGATTGGAACCTACAACGGCTTGTTCTACACCTCTTTGTAAGACCTACAACTTGCCAATAACTTTTTTGTCTAGGACCGATACCCGAGTAGATCAAAATCGCAAATTTTGTACTTTGAGGGTTTATTGCAAAAAAATGGACCATCTCTACGATCCTTCGAAAGACGTGGAGGGTCTTAGATTTTTGTATTTTACTCATTGGAACGCCCTAACATCTTAAACTTTTCTTCAACTTTATCATTGGGTAGATTTCCCGTTCGTGGACTAATTTTCTATGTACTGTTCACATCTACTTTTACCCATGACCTATTCATTTTATCATGGGCTCTAATGACCTTTCTGTTGACGAGCCCTTAAAACGCCCACAAAAAAGTAATCTTTTTATCGTGGATACGTTCGATAAATGAGTAGTATGATGAAGTAAGTCATGCTTTTGTCCAAAAACCCGAGGACGTTCTTGACAATGCAGTCACCGCATAACTGAAATACTCGTAGTTTGTATTGTCTATCTAAAGAAGCCGTACTCTATCTCCTTTAGTGAACTGGGCAACGCGCAGTCCCGGAAACCATATGTTCCTGGGAATCAAATCGTTCTTCGGGAATTTTTACTTTTTGAATTTATTTTTGTCAAAACAGTGCTATTGTATTTTTATAATTAATTATAATCCTTGAATTAATTTTGTTTTAACTCTACGTCATCGCCATTCGAGTTATTTGCTCTGTCATCCAGATAATACTTTGTTTATTCTTCTCAATGTCTAGGCTCGGATTCATATGGTTCAATTATTAGTGCGTATGATTAATGAATATACATTTTAGCAGGTAGTCTATGTAATCGGGATCCTTAATTATGTTTTAATAAAGGAACAAAATTTTAGTAGATTAATCAATTAATATTTATCCCATAAACATAACGCGAATTTTATAAAAATCGGTAGATTTACGAGATAGTTCAGAAATTCAGCTAATATTTTTCGTAGATTCAGTCGAAACCATTTGATTATTTTGACAGGAAATTTGTCTGAATTAATTAATTGTTAATATTTTAATTAGGGCATGTTACAAAAATTTTTAGTACATATATTTTATGCATGGTGGACGTGGGTGCATTAAGATTAAATCAGGTTTCAAGGTAGACCAATGAAAAAAAAATTTCTTTCAATTCTTTCTGACTGTTAAATAACTTGAGTTAGAATTTTCTATAATCAACTTCAACTAATGCTACAGGAACAAAATCGCATATAGGCATAAATATGAAAATTAGCAACATACATCTAACATATGTCTCATTGCACGAAATTGTTTGATGACCTAAATGAATTGAAGTTCAGGTATATAGAGTTTTCCTTCCAAAATGTTACAGATTACGGAAAACGACATATCAGTGTAAGTCGGAACGTTCCATGTTCATAGTTAGAGAGTATTTCATATTCAATAGAAATAAATGCAAAATGAGTGTACGTAGCAAAAAACTATATCTCTATGACACTGAGTATCTCTCATACAGAAGCAACTGAAGGATTCTCCTTCCGAACAAGGGAGTAAAAACTTAACGTTTACCATTAAAACTTAATACCTTCGTAAATTCAAGTCATGTGATAGTTGACAGCAAATATGGCGAACTCGTAAATAACGCAAAGCTTCATCTAAAAAAGAGAGACCATCATCCACACATGAAGCAAGGGAAAAATAATTCGTGGTACACACATTTCTGATTGTCACTGAGCCAGAGAAAAATATATAATTGAGAAGTATTCGTTTCAAAATATTTATAAGTATTTACATTTATTTATAGTTATTCACACTCACGATAATGTGAGAGTGATTGTCCCCGTATCGTTTCATGGATGATCCTTTATTATATTTCCTATTACTGATTTACTTTCCTTTGTAAAAATATTTAAATTCTGTATCACCTTCCGAAATAACGTGACATATGTTTTATTGCAGAAAAATT
>NNCF01125962.1:746070-815643 GCA_002313205.1 Laupala kohalensis | reverse complement strand
AATAAGTTTCTTATTGGTATTTTAGACAGGGAAAAGGACGGTAAACAGAGGTTTTACTGATGTCAGAAACCTGAGGGGAAAGAAAGAAGAAGTAACTTTCTTGAAATATTCGGAAAATAACTATTCAAAAGTTTACAAACCTGAAGAGATAGCTAATCCATTCAATGAATACTTCACATGAGTGTTTAGTGATAATTCTGAAGTCACAACAATAGAATATAACTTGTCAGAACGCAACTTGTCAGGGCAGGTAATTTATGAAAACGTTTAAGAAACTTAAAGAATAAAATATCTGTAGGGTCAGACGGAATTACCACATGTTTTAAAATTAGGAGGGGAAGCGGTAGTATCATATCTAACTCGCATTTTTGAAGTTTCAATTAATAATACGCAAATACCACAAGACCGGAAGAATGCGATCATAGTTCCGATACACAAATCAGGTAGTAAAACTTGAGTATGAAATTACAGTCCAGTGAGCTTAACATCGGTAGTATGTAAGATAATGGAACACGAAATATCAAATTATTTAAGAGAAGAGTGGAGTAAAACGGCGCTGTTAGATGACAAACAACATGGGTTCCGACCGGGGTACTCGTGCGAAAGCCAAATAATATCGTTATGTCAGGACATCGCAGACGCGTTAGACCAGGGACAGAGCATAGATGCAGTCATCATAGATTTTTCAAAAGCATTTGATTTAGTACCTCATAATTTATTAATTCAGAAAATAGCAAATACTGGCATAGATAGAAGGGTGGTAGGGTGGTTCCGTGAATTTCTACATAATCGGAAGCAAATGATTAGGGTTTCGGAAATATTATCGGAAGAAGTTGAACGTTTCATCAGGATTGGAACAAGGCAGCGTTTTCGGACCTTTACTATTAACAGCATTTATCAACGACCTGCCTGAGAAAATTAGTTCAAATATTAGATTATTCGCAGATGACTGTATAATTTACCGAACAATAAACAACCCGGAAGACAGAATAACATTGCAAGGAGACCTTGATGAAATCCGCAAATGGGTAACTATAAATCAAATAAAAATAAATTCGTAGAAGAGTAAAGCTATATGTTTCACTCGTACCCGCTTATGGCAAAGTTGGACCTATGAAATCAATTCATACCCAATACCGGAAGTAAATTCATGCAAATATTTGGGTATCATGTTTAAGAATAACTTAGTGTTCTGATAAGGTTAACAGCGTCGCACCAAAAGCTTGGAATTCTCTAAATTTCATTAAACGAATTTTACAGAAAGGCAACAATTCGACAACAAAAGAGTTAGCATACACCACCCTTGTTAGGACTCTACTGGAATATGCATCGGCAGGATGGGATCCTTATGAAAAAATCAAATAGAAGAATTAGAACAAAAATTCAGAAAAATGCGATTAAATTCATAAACAAGGGTAATGATGCGAATAATTACATAAAAATAGAACCTCTCCAAATTCGTAGTAAAAGAGCGCGTCTGGGATGTCTGTTGAGTACACTTAAAAACGAACCAGCGTGGCGGGATGTCAAAGAGCGTTTAGAAAAACAGACTAGATTGGGTAGACAAGATCGCTTTTTCAAAATTCGCGAAACGAAAGAAAATAACAGATATAGGAAAATACGCGTTTCTCAAAAGATAAATCAGGGACAGGAACAATTTGCCTGCGGATGTCGTGGGAGCCCTATCGGGCTCAGCAACGTCTCTAAAATTCAAAAACGCTCTAAGAAAAGGGAAGCAGACAAATTAAAAGGATTAGGCTAGTTCTGGAAGAATAGGTATGTTAGTGTAGATGGGAAGCTAGTGGAGTGATGGGTAGTGAAGAGAAGTGAAGTGAAGTGATACGAGGGAAATAAGTGATTTAGAAAAGGTGGGAAGGGAAATGTGAAGTGAAGTGGACGAAAGGGGTAAATCGAGTGTATGGGTAATCAGTGAAATAAAATGTGCAATGAGTTTTTTTATCAATTATTTAGATGTTTCAGGGTAAAATGGTTTTTTTATATATTTAATACTTTAATATTAGTTGAATCGTATAGTTTAATGATTTATTTAACGATTTTTTATTTCAGTTCTCTGCGATATGTTCGTTTTTGTATTTGTTGTATTGTATTTCCTTATACTCTGTCACCGGGTAAGATCTGCCCATTTGTCGTAAATATCATTATTATTATTATTATTATTATTATTATTATTATTATTATTATTATTATTATTCGCCTCTGACAGGTTCATGGATACCCGTCGTAGAAGCTGTTCCATCAGCGAGAGATATGGACAGATAACGGATACAAAGCACCGAGTACATCGCTCTTTCCTTGCTCTTAACACTTGCTGTTAACGTTAACCACTATATTTAAACCCTCTAAAACAGTTGCTAATCGTAAAGTTGTTATCGCCAGATAATTTTGCGTGACAACTGTGCCAATCTCTTGCCGCGCCTTCTATATCTGGCCCGTCGTCTTGTGCGTCTGATTCCGGAAACCGTACCCGCCACTCCTGTTCCTTCGACGTGGTTGCACTGGTTCTTCCACGCTCCAAAAGCCACGCGCCGGATGTTGATTTGCAACCCATTCACAAATCACTGTTTTCATTTCTTCCCTCTCGTATATTTCTCACCTCTCTAAGCCAAGATTTCTAGAACAATCTTAAAAGGTATTTCGTAAGAAATATCCACTGTTATAATTTCTGTTATGCACAGATTCTAATGGTACGCAAGTAGCAAAAATAGCTCTCTATGTGGAGGAAGGATTGACGGAGACTCATTCAAATATTACCTCAAATACTTTAGTGGGTGTAGGTATTTAAAAAGTGTGTGAATTGCACAAGCTAATATTCGAATTTCGCTGAAAATGAATAATTTTAGATTTGTTCCAATGGTCCAAATTTAATACGTCGAGGTTAAGGACACCTGACATGTTCTCCACTTAAAATATACACCGGGAGAATTAATCTGAATGGAGAGTTATAGGGTTGCCGGTATCGTAATGAAGTTGAAATAAAAAAATAAAAAAATGTACCACAGAAATAAATTAAAGAAAAATTACATAATCTTACCGCCTTCGTGTGTTCGTTTTTCTACTTAACATAGTTGTTAAAATGATCGAATTCGTCTTAAATTTAATTTTGTTGAGTAATTATTGTTAATTTATATGAACTCGTTAACGCATAATTTTTTTAATGAATATCATGCACTTTTTATACTTGATTGATTCTTGAAATATAGTTATTGAATTTTATTATTGTATTTGTGTCGTATAATTGTTATGGTGAAGATATTCTTTTTCTAACGTAGAATCTGAGATCAGATCACCTTTGTGCGAGAGAGAAAATCTCAGGAAAGTGAATATATAGATTTCAAATGATATTATTTTTACGTGGAATCTATGGAATACAACTTGAATACTTTCCTTGGGATTACTTCTGAGTGATAAGAATCCATATTATACTGCGTAAAGGGATGCATTTGAATGAAGATAAGGGAATAGCTTGTTTTTTTACGGTTCTTGAGCAAAGAAAGTCTAGAGAGGAAAAACAAAACAAGCTATAAAAAGGCCGGTGGAGAAAATTCACGAATCATTTGTTGATCAATGGAATTGAACGTTGTAGGAATTTGTCTTTTAATACGACTAACTGAATATAAGAGAAAAAGCTATTATTGAACTCCCGCCGAAGCGTAACTCGCAAGAGAATGAAATGAAGTCTGAAGCGTCTGTCAAGTTTCTTATGACTAACAAAGAAGGCGGAAGACAAGTGAAAGGGAAATTGATTGCCTAGAGGCCCGTGACCCGGTGACCTAAAGAGCGAGACGGAGTAATGATAGGGAATGCAGTCTCTATTAAGTCCACTGAATGTCGATACTATGAATACATATATCCTCCACGAAAAAGGAAAATTATTGCCCTTTCGTATCACCCTGTAAGGTAAATATATTCAGCAAATTAGAACTTCACTCAAATGTAAAAATGGTTGTGCTGTTGTGGTTAATTCAAGTAGAAATGAGTGCTAAGCTCTTGGATATCAACGATCCTGTATTGTTCTATTGTCCACAGTATTGAATAGAAATATTATGAGTCATTCATGCATTCATGAACAAAGAGATTGACTTCTTTATTTTAATACTTTTATTCAAGGATTCTTCACCCGCAATTTTAGTGAATGTACTAATGCTAGAGGTTGTACGGTTGCATACTCCCTAAAATGTGACTGAATTACTCATACTGTATCAATACTATGTTTGAATAATAAAGTAAAACTTATCATTCGCAATATTTGTTTAATTGAATGTCTTCATTAGTTTTCAATGTTTTTTTGTTGTTTTGGGAGGAGAATTATTACATACAAGAGTATCTTCTTTGTTTCATTTATTGCGGGATCTCCCAGTATCCAACATTATATTGGGGACCTATCTCTTAATCCTTGAAATCTGATAACGCCCTTTTAATGGATGCGACACAGACAACTGAAACATTGACAGTTGTACAGATGACGGGCGCATAATGTATTATCAAAAGCGATTGCTTCTCTCGTTGTACTAACCTCATACATTTACTCTAAAATCTCAATAATATAAACCCTGGTAATCTGAAATTTCGAAATACGAACATGTCAAGGAAAATTTTATTGTTGTTAATATCAAGCTTAATTTTCATTCATAGATTCAAATTATTTTAGAGAGTAAAAACTAGGATGTACTGCCCTGTGTTTCATTCCCTGAGTTAGAGAATAGGTTCGAACTGAACTGGCCATTTTATTGAAAAGAGAGAAACAACTTTATCTTTTATGCTTGTGGCAAACAAACTGATTCTCTAATTCGTTGTAAATATCAATACTTTATTATTAATAGTTGTAAATTTATATCCCTCTTTTACCAACATCGTATTCGCAGTTATCTCCTTATGTAAGTAGAGTATGTGGGATATAAGATGTAGTTTACAAAAAGGAGAAATCCAACACGTTGATAAATTTTTACTCATATTTCATTTATTATTTATTTAATAAATCATTCTAATAATGTTTGCATGTTCGAATACTTTAAAATGAAATATTAACCGAAGCGAACGAGCGTAAACCAATGGTCCTTCATCTTATTGATCACAAGACCTAAAAGAAAAAACTATCGTCTGTGAATGGATTGTTTTGTATTTCTAACAATGATTCTCAGATATGGAATTCCATACCCAAGCAAATTAGTNAGAGACAGATATAACTCTCACCGACTCTTCATGTAAATCTCAAGCTCTTTTCGTATCCTTTCATTGACGTTCCTTCCCCTACAATCAAATCAGCGCTCCGAATGAGAACACTGGGAGATTTCGAATTCCCACAGTGCGAGCAAATATACGCGGAAATTCGTTTGGACGAAGCCCTATGTTCACCACAATCGCCATTGTGGCCGATGGCTCGCGCTTTGTGTGTGCACACGCCCACGCACGCCACATCCGTCCACCTCTGCTTGACACGCCCGCGTCCTATGAATGCATGTTCAGAGGATTAGTATTACAGCAAAGATGTTTTATACTGTACGTGATCGTATGCAGCCTCAACTACCCATAACTGACCTTAAAATTGTTTATTTGTAAATATCTTCGTAGGCAGTTGATAACTTTCATAACATAAAAGATACGTCATTATTGGTCTGAACGTACCAGTTTTGTAGGTTTACTTGTGCCATTACGTCTGTCATACTTACATAATCAAAGTATTAATTTTAACGACCTTTTACAGACTAAAAATGTATTTCAATCACGCGTCCAGTGACGAAAAGTTGTGTTTGAAATATACTTTTAGCTATAAATAATAAATAAATAAACATTATTGTCAAAAAAGCAGTTACAAACTGCGTATGACCAAGTGGAGGACAATGAACTAATTTATTCACCGGATGCAAGCGAGGGATCATTATATCAATCAATTCCGATCGAGGGCCCTAAGACAAAGGCGGATTTAACATTCAGCACACAATTAAGATAAGAATAAAAATAGATCGGTGCGTGTTATAATATAAACAGAATACCAACAAATTTGTATTTAATAAAACACAAAAAAGGCATTTCACAAATCGTAACTATTAAATAACAAATTGTTCGTACGTTAGTTCCTTTTTTCCCCTTCTCAATATGATTTTGTAGTTAAAAATATATTGACTATTTGGGCATATCTCATGTGAATTACGATATTTTCACGTAAATAATCCTTCGTAAATTTCTATGCATCTTCTCTGAAATTTTTTCCGTCGATGTTGACGGTCTGGTGTTGTTTTGGTATGAAACGTTAATTCTTTATTTAACCAATAATAAAAGACACATAATGTTGATTTCAACTCGCACTTTCTGAGTACATACTCGTGGAGGAGTGTTTGCATCATCAACGGTGAGGTGAAAATTGAGACGCACCGGCACTCGAACCAAGGACCTCCTGCAGTGGACAGCAATCATGCGGCCATAATCAGGTCCCGGATTCGAGTCCGTCGCAATTTTCACCTGACTCTTGACGATGCAGACATAATATAATTTTCGAAAACTCTTGTTAATCGATATCAAATTTATCATCGACGAATAAATTTATACGATTGAACGTTTGTCAATATGCCGCAGAAATGATTGTCTTGAAGTCCGTTTTGCTAACTGTCTGTATTCACAAGTTCATCTGCTTTTAGATGTTATATCCATGTGAAATTCGGCTAATAAAATTCCTTTACCGTTAAAATTGCGTTAGAAACACTATTTTTCTATTATTTCGTCGATATTGTGAAACATATCTGAATATGTATCCTCCAAGACGAGTTCAAAAATAATGACAGGAGTCGCCTATCCTAAAACATTTTGGAAATCATTGTAGTTGGCAAATTGTAATAAGCACGTACTGTATGGATCAAACGACGCCAGTAAAAACTTCAATAAATTTAAAACATGAGTCCATTTAAGACATTCAATAAATTAAAGACATGAGTTCTCTTCATCAGTCGTTTTACTCAGGAATGATATTGAAAAAAAATATTTTATTTTTCTACCAATGTAATAATTAAAATAGATAACACTGATTAATATTCGTGTCCTCTGATAATATTTTTGACAATCTTATTTCATTTTTGCGTGCTGCGCTTTTGAGTTTTGACCTGTGACAGCGTGTGCCAGGAGCGCTGTCTAAAGTTACCGGTTCCGACTTCCCAGGCAGTAAAGAACTTTGTTTTGTGATTATTTATGGATAAAAACGGCACACAATTGGAACATCCTGAAGAAAATATGTCTCAAATATAGATTAAATTTTAAATTCGATATTTGGTTGAATCATGGTAAGTCACATATCAAACGTTTTTGTAGATCACATTCCAAGTGAAAAGCGTGGTAAGCATTCATTGCGCGTGGAACTAATACATATAAACAAAGAGCTGTGAAACAGACATATTTTGTGAAAATGTAAAATAAAAGGCAGAAAGTATTTATGCATTTTCCTCTTCCCATATTTTGTTACTTCTGTGAATAATGATTTCAAAACGTTCAATTGAATTATAGTATTATGAATGATTAAATGAAAGGCGTTTCTATGTTGCTCATTGTTTTATTGGTATAAAGCTTTTTCGGCTGTATAGCAGCCATCGTCATAACATACACTGAAAAATATAAATGTACATTAAATGACATTAATAAAAATAGAAACATAATATGAAAGTATACAATAATTGAGTGAAACAGTATCGAAAGAAGTGTAATTTTGGTTGTTGTTGTTGTTGAAATAAAGAAAGGAAAGAACAATGAAAAATGAATAAAAGAAAACAAAAAAAGAGAGAGTAAACCGAAAAAATTACACTTCTTTCGATACTGTTTCACTCAATTATTGTATACTTTCATATTATGTTTCTATTTTTATTAATGTAATTTTATGTGCATTTATATTTTTCAGTGTATGTTATGACGATGGCTGCTATACAGCCGAAAAAGCTTTATACCAATAAAACAATGAGCAACATAGAAACGCCTTTCAATTAATCATTCGTTGATAATATTGCTAAAGCTCCACAATTACCAAGTATGGTATTATGAATTTCAATAAATCAGTGATTCCCTTCGGATAATATAGTACTCCTATTCCTATGAGGCCACCCATCTCACGAACCACCTCATGAAACATATCATTGTGTAATTTCATAGTTATAAATTTTTTACACTTATTTCAATATATTATCACTTATCTCTCGTTCATCCAGCCGTTCAAAGGGGACAAGTAAATATTTAGTACAGTATACCATCATAATAGACGAATAGAAAGTTACACGAGGAATTGAAATATTAATCCACCGCCTCTTAGGGCTTCGTTATTAATAACGTCTGTCTCGTAATTTCGTAAATCTTGGCTCAATTCCGTAAGGAAGGTGAAACTTCTAATACATTTGGTATTGAGAACTTTATGAGCTTCACTTATTCTGTTTCTTGCAACTAGAATCGCGAATCCATCTAAATGGTTTAACTCGAATAGAAAAAGGACACCAGTACTGTAATTATGTCTTTAAGAATCTTTAAAAAACACGGTAAGATATTGTAGGATAATTGTAGGCTTCATTATATGAATTAAATCCATACTTATAGTATGACAAAAGAGTAGGTTCTCGAGATGAAAACGTCTCTGGGGGAATTTTGAGTGGTGATATATATTCCAATCGTCTTTCAAATGTAAGAGGAAATTAAAATATTCCCTATTAATATAACGATAATTATTACAATATGCCAGCAATACCAATTTAATTCAACTAGTACCTCTGCGAAGTTTGATAAACATAATTCGATATTGCTTTCACCAATAAAGATAATTTTAGTGAATAACTTATTTATGAAGCAACAATAAGGGTACCTAGTAAAGGAATTCAGGATTGTTTTACTAATATTTGATAATTTTTTAATAATTTAGTTTTGACAAATCAATAATAATATTAATAAATAATAATAATAAATGCGTGTATTTTTGTACTTGCGAGAAGTGAGTTTTTTTGTCGTTCTTTCAAGTGGTGTTTTCAGAAATAGATATGAAACTATCATTTTAATACTGAAATTTACACAGGAAATACTTTTATATAAGATCATGGCATGGTGTTTAACAGTAGTTTTTTATTTGACCAATGCAGTAACGTGTCACCAAAATTTACTCCAATGAGGCTAAAGCAGTTTCACTTCGAAACATACATCGGGGAATAACTCAATATGATCAGTTTACACTAAGTCCTTGATTTGTTTTGAGTATTCGAGTACAAAGCCGCGAAGTCGCGTGTGTGTTTTAGAGACGAAGTCTGGCACATGAACTCATTAATCGCAGAACAAAGACGCAGAGAACGATTGTCTGCTGTTGCTCGCCGTGTGCTAGCGTTCCAGAGCGCACGCTGCGCATCTTTCTCCCCCACCCTCTCTCTACATCTTTGAACTCGCCGCCAGCACTGCGTGCCATCATGTCTCACATGGGTATGACGAGGCAAGACTTTTCACTGCACAGAATAATTTTATTCAACAGTATTTCTTTATATATATATAAGAGAAATTATTTCTATTTCTCTAGAAACACGGGCAATGAAGTAGGTCAATATGAAATCCATCAAAATACTATTGTGCCTGGATCAGTTTCAACTTATTGTCAATGTTAAAGTACTTCATATCATTGCCATCAGGATTCGTGTAAATGCAAAATCTCGCAATGGGAGAAAAGTGATGAAGAACGTCACACTGAGAGCAAACGATAATTTTACTTTGTATTCTTTCCGCGCAACGTCTTAAAAAGTACATTTTTGAAAATATCTGAAATAAGGTACGAGAGCCTTCGCAATGACATCCGTGTACTTACTCTAAATGTTTCAATCTCACCGCATACAAATCTAGACCAACAATTTTATCTTATATAGTGAATGATAAGAGTAAAAATGGGTCTGTAATCAAATTCGGGATTGCATAAAACGTAGAAATGAAAAATAGAAAATTGTGTTTTAGAATTACCCAGTTATACATTACAAAATGAAAACATTTTATTATAGTTCAAGTTCATTGAAAAATTTTTAGATATTATATTTTGTAAATCTCCATGCAAAATATAAAAACACACTAAATATTAAAAATACTTTTAAGAAATAAATAAAAACACTATTTCCAACTTGAAATAGTATAAATTTATTAATGAGAATCAAAATTTCGCGTTATAAAAAAATATGACATAGTAGTTTTATTCGAAGGGCAATATTTTGCCAAACTCCATCTCGAGTCTGATCGATCTATCCATAGTGTACAGAAAATGGCCCGTTGGCTGCCATAAGATGGACATCGCTGGTTTAGACTACCCCAAGATTCTGTGCAACAGAAGGAATTTCCGGTGTAGTAGAATGTCAATGATAGTATAACCCTATTCGCTAAAGATCTGTAAAGATCTTCTAGTTAAAAGACGATAAGAAATAAATAAATTACATTTACTAAATCTTCAATAACGATTTACGTCCTATAACAAACAAATACTATATATGTTTGTGATTTAAAGTTCACAAGAATTTATTATTATAATTTTTTTTTTGTAACTTCAATTGAGAAAGTAAAATTGTTTATTTTTTGGTGTTAGTTATCTCCGAAAACTTCATAAAAACTTCATTGTTTTTTCGAATTCAGCTAGTATCTTAAAGAATGTTCATTACATAAATGATGATGAAATCGATCCCTTAAGCTAGTACGTTACTGACAAATACTCATTTTGAAGTATACGTTGTATATTTTTTGTTATGTGACGGTATGTAAACAATTATTGGTATTATTCTTACCACAAAATGCAATTCTAATACTCTAGTAGCAAGAAAAAGGCACGAAAACAAGACTTTACTTGCAAGATTTCGAGAAAAAGCATGATTCTTGCAAAATTAATTTTTGTAACGAGATTCACCAACATGGCAAAACCACTTCAATAGAAAGAAATGAAAACTAGGTCGGACTTTTTTTACTATTTATTGATTAATTAATTACCACTAAATGATATTTGACCGTAATTATTTATAACAACCTCATTGTTCTGACAGCTTGATATCAACCTGCCTGAACCACACCGCAGAATCAAATTAAAACTAGATGAGATTTTTTTATCGGTTAAACAATTAATACAGACATTATATTTCCTTTGTGTCCACTTGCGGTGTGGTACTAACAGGTTAATATCAGAACCATGAATTAAGGATTTTAATAATAATTTTTCGTAATCATTTAATCTCATAATATGTAACTACTATACAAGTCCGCGTGAATACAAAAGTCGTGTAATATCGTATGTAATAAATATAAGAAATAGATACAATCATACAAGATAGAGACCAGCACGACCTACAAACCCAAGCACAAGACCAAGGCTCGACGCACAAGACCAACACTACTAGAGCAAGTCCTAGTTTTGTTCTTGTTTTGCGAATCACTAGTTGTTGAAAACCCTGAGAGACAACACCGGAAGATACCTCGTCGTCCGTTTGATTACGTTGTCACCCGCATAAAAAGCACCAGCTTCGATGAAATATCGATGTTGACAAACAAGAATCAACTGTTCGCTTCAATGGCTGCGATTGGCATACAATGGCTTTTCACTATTTTTCCTTTCTACCGCTTTATAAAAATCGAGAGGGAAAGTGTCAAATTGAGATTTTCGTCGTCGTAGTGAAAGTGGATTTTTTAAGTATCCCGATTATTTTTAACAAGTTAGGAGAGTTTCTCCAAAATTGGGAGCGTGTCCCCGCATCCTGCCTGTGAACTAAGATCGCCCATCCGGCTGTGCGTGGGTGTGGAAAGGAGTGCTAGGATTTTTGGCGATTGGGTGGTTAAATGAAAGGGTGGGTGAGTCTCACCACAATGGTTGTCCAGAATGACTCTGTTAGGTTTTTTGGGAGAAATTTCTCGTTGTTGCAGATCAAGGTTTCATGGAAATTAACATTATACAAAACTTCATAAAGTGACCTCCCTCTCTTCGCTCTCATCATATTTCTGTCTATATTCAATACAAATATCTTCATGTGCGATACATTGGATTTAAATACTACATACGCAATAACTTTGAACACGTATGTAGACTGAAGGAAAATTTTAATTATAGACTTATTAAAGAAATTATATTCTAATTTGTTTCCTTTTTTCTTCATTTCCCACGTACTTTTAATCGATGATTGTTTAATTGCCTAAATTATCTCAAACCTTAGGACCGAAAATCCCTATTAAAACATACATATTTACTGAAAATTAAATGATTAAGGTTCGCGTACTTTCTTATTATTAATCACTTCATGTATGTAAGTAATTCATATATCTTCGTGTACTTCTATGTCCGAAAAATCTTTCAGATTTGTTAAAACTTCTATGAGAAAGGTAAACAAATTTGTGCTCTTTATACTAAATAATTGCTTTCCAAATGTCACTGCACTTATTTGTAGTAACTAATTTTCAGTACATTTTAATCTTTTGAAACTACATTTTTATGCTACTCATTTAAGAATGTCGTTTTACAATCTCATAAACCTACAAAACAAATTATTCCTTTTCTCTAATTACTAATCTCTGAAACTGCAATTTAGCGATTTAACTGTCATTAAAGTATGTCTCGATACTATGTTCATTGTCCTCCATAATTTATTTACCTCTAATTCGAAGTACGAGCTAATAATAAGCAACTAAATAGCATTGCAGGGATAATTATAAAAACAGTGCATGAGAATACAATATCAGGACTCACTTATCAATAAGTAGTCCTCAAAATAAACTTTATTTAAATGTGAAATGAATTTAACTGTGATAATATCGAAAAATTGATTAATTCCAAAAACGATTGACGAAAAAACTCTCTCTTCCCCAAATAATTATAACTTTGCAATACAGTTTTATTCCTTCGTTCACATATAAATGGGATAAGTTCAAGTAAATGCATCAATTTGTTGGGTCACAGAAAAAAAAACTGTTGATAAATACATCCCTATTACGTATTTAATTTTCCCGTTTGTTTCTCATTTCCTCTCTTCTGATAGACAGTCAAGGAAGTGTGTATCAGAAGTAACCCATGTTACATAAATTCAATCCGCTTGGATGGCTAATTAGTGAAATTCCTCTCACATACCAGAGATTTGAGAAACTTCGAGAGCATCCGGTACACATTATTTCCTATGGTGAAATATAAATACACTATTTTATATAAAGATGTGACTCAACGCACAAAATCATACGTATTCCCTGATCGGTCCTTTCGAGCGTAAAAATTAAATTAGCGAGAGTAAGAGTAAAAATAATATCAAACAATAAGAGTACAATTTCTAGTTAAGGGATTTTTCTTTTAATATTTAAATCATAATTTCATGTATTCAGTACATTCATTGGGAAATATTATCTCATCTAATCAGGAAATAATATGTTATTATAGTATGATCATAATACCAACTTAATTGCCCCCAGTTCTTCAAGTAACGTTGTTTATGTGCTGGAAAATTGAGATAGTTTTCCTCAGGTTGTTACTAATCGTCTATTCTGAGTACTTCCAAGTTTACGCATCAGTGGAGTGTCCTAACTTTGATAAAAGGTGTCATGAAAAGACGATTAAAATTAAATCCTCATAAAACCCTTTTATCCATTAAACGAACTGAACATAACGATATTTTCATTAATCTTTTGACCTAACAATAACAATATTTTCATGCAATGTAATTTTTGTGAAGTTTTAAAAACTAATATTTCATCTCTTTTGTTTTGTTTCTTGTTTTACATTCTAATTATTTAAAATCCCAAGCTGTTTCGAGGAGGCCATGACCTCCATGACCCACCTTTTAATCGAGCTCACGATAGCGCTCCAGTCTTTCTATCACATTATAGACCGGATTTCTCTAACAGGTACCCAGTATCTACTCGCCGCTTTCCTTAAATTCACCACATTTCCTATCCTGTTGTCTCAACTACTTGAGAGAGTGCACTTACCAGTCGAATACTTCCTAAACTGGCTCAAACTCTGCAGGGTCAAACCTTGGCCATGGCTACTCTAGAAAGTGCTACGAGAAAAACAAATCACGTCTTAAATGTCTTCAACTACACGCGACTCATGACTCCGAAACTAGCGCGCCTCGTGAAACAGGTTCCATCATCCACCCATTACGACTGGCAGTATTCTCTTATTCAGGTTTCTTATACGGACCTTGTCCGACTTCTCCTCTACTCTTTCTTCGTATACCCCCCCTTCACCAAACACCTTCTTCTTCCGACCGCATGCAACGTTTCAAGTTTCAGCGGCGTTTCCGACCTGTTGGAAGACGAACCACGGAGGAGACCTAATTAGGAACGGTTTAGAAGGTAAATGTTGACTTGTGTTTGGAAAAAGGAACGACTCCCCGACGACGCAGGAGGGAGTGGTTCCTACCAATGGACTTCCGTTGTCCGATGCTATTTGTTTGCGTTGCGTTAGATTCCAGGAAGAGCCCAGTCCGCGTACAACGAGAAGGGACTCAATTGTTCACATTGACTGTCCACGTGTGTCGATTGAGGGTTATGAACGCTCAGTTACCATCATAAAGAAAGAATTGCATGCCACGAGGACTTCTTGCGGAACAGCGGCCGAAGAGACTATCGTGCAATGACCAAAGGGGAAAGAACTGTCGGAAGCCCCACAGTGGAGATCTTCTATCTTCTTTAAAGACGAGGTCTTTTATTTACGAGAAAAAAATCTGTGGAAGGCATTTATTTGTGTGAATATGATATTCAAGTTTTCATCCCAGCCTACCCTGACACGGGTTTTTCTCCCATATTTATTCTTTGGAATAATGGCGGATTTACGTAAATAGACCCACTAGGCCCAGGGACTGGAACATTTGGGGGTGGCAGCGTCGATAATAGTATTGTTGTTATTAATCTCGAATTTTGAATTAGTAGTTGCAATTAATTGCAATATTTACGGAATAATAAATTGATAACAATATTAGTTAAATAACTGTACTCCGTGACGGATCTAGCGTAATCAGGGGAAAGGCTAACCGGGGAGCATTTTTGTTTAAAAATTACTGTTTACAACACAAATTTTATAAATATTACCTTTAAATAAAATACAGAAAATAAGTAATTAACAAGTGTATTATTAATAACAATTATTTATTATAGTTATTAACATGGTATTATTAATTGTATTAATCTGGTATTATTAATAACAAAAATAATTATATTATTAATAACAATAACAATTATAACTAATAAAAATTATTTTCTTTGAGTTTTAGGGTCCGTCAAGGTCATTAGAGCCCTTATAATAACAATTTACTTCAATTTTATGTGTCAAGAGTTCAGGTAAGAGTTATAGTCCCCTTAACCCCCTCCTCCTAGATCCGCCTCTGACTGTACTCTAATAATAATATATTGACTTTTAAAAAATGTTCAATATTCCATAGATATTACAAGAATGTAGTGAACTATTTTGATTCCTTTTAGGGACAAGGAGATATCTTTGCCTTTGGGCTCAAAAAATTTATATCCAACACGGCCTTTAAATGATGGGATGATTGGCCAGAATTGATGGGATGGTCCCTTACTTGCATTCGAATAGTAAATTAGTTTATTGTCCTCCGCGTGGTCAAACTTAGTTTTTAACTGTAATCACGTTTTCAGTTCTAGTAAACTAGGTTCAAGAAAACGCAATTAGGATAAAGTTTGTTAATAATTGTCTCTATTTCTCTACCACTGATATTTTCAACGTTGATAATCATATGTTTCAGAACTATCGTTTGTTGCAGTGCGCAAATATACATTTAAGTAAAAGAGGTTCTGCGTGCAGTTAAACCATCACGTAACTGTATCCCTTTAACAGTATTATTTACTCATGATAGTACTGTTTGCTCATGAACTACCGCACCGCTATAGTTATCTCAGATTCATCACATGGAGGTGGTTACACGAAGCATCAGCTGTGACAAATATTAAGGAATGAGTACAAAACAATGCATTTTCATAAAAAAACATTAATGGGTTAGATAATTTGATATAGTTTTACAATATATAGAACAGTAACTACCTTCGTAAACAATAAAAATACGCTCGACTCTTTTGTTGTGCTTTATTGTTACAATACCTCCTCACGAAAGTTGAAGCAACTTCTTTTTAAATATTTAACTCGTAAATTGATTTACTTACTTACCGTTCAGAGAATATCGTAGAAGCGACATTTTAAAGAACATATTGCGCATTCACATCACGATGAAATACCTTTGAAGTAATGGTACGCAATATTTCATTGAACAATAAACACATGTATTGTCAAAAAAGTAGTTATCAGAAAAGCAGCAAGCTCCTACTAACATTACATGACGTATAAAATTACTCTCCTTACCTTTATGTCAACATCTCCTCAAAGTGGCGTCTCCGACAAGATTGAAATATCTTGAAATGAGAGGGTTTCAAGATTCGTCTCTTGAGGTGAATATGTTGACATGCACACCCTATCGTCGTAACCGTCACTTCCTGTNTATATTTTCACCAACTGCAAGCTAATAGAAAAGTGTATCTGCTCCTCAACTTTTCCTTCCTATATTCCTATTATACTATGGAAATCTTGAAAATAAAGTGACACTACTGTCTTCTATAAATTAAAAAGTTTTAAATTAATGGGAAATAGATAGTGAAACATAAAAATCACTCACAAATTGGACAAAACAGTTGCAGTGTCCAGCCTTCCTTGGACACGTAGGAAATGATCCGAATCTTCTGTCTCCGTATTACATTGTCAGACAGTTAGATGAAAGGAAAGAAAATGAGGAGGGAAATTTGAAATTGAATTTTGAAGAATTTGTTTTGTCTATCTAAACCAGGATGGCTAGAGGTTCTAGTTTCCAAGTGAATCCTAATTCACATGTTTTTTACATCAGTGGATTGGAAATGTTTGGGGAGAGTTTCCAAAATCATAACTTAAAGAATTTTAATGTATAGGAGACAGTAGTTTTATGTTTTCGAGATTTCCGTAATACTCACTAAATATGTTATTCGTCTTCTTTAATAAGTTTGTCCCGTACATTCTAATTTCCCTTCTGTTTACTTTTACAAAAAAATAATTCTGTGTAACCAAAGCTGTTAATACGTACTCAAAATTAACCAAGAAGCAATGTTAATAAGTAGTTATTTTTGGTAAGAGCTTTCTTCTCCGTGTCGCATGTTATTCTCCCGCTTTACTTCCCGCGAGTTCCCTGGCTATTTGCATCTCTTCCGCAGTCCACATTCTCTCTTCACTCACAGTTCTCAATCATTGTTTACGACACGTACACTTAACCTCCCGCTTTTTCTCTTTGTCAATACCTCAACCTTAATTTTCTAACAGTTTTGTTTTTGTTTTAATGATTAAGTCTCCTAGCAGGGATAGGGATGACTCTTTAGTCTTCAAGGCATTAAACTTAAATAAAAAATGGTTAAGATCTACTTTGTGAATTGTCATAAAAATATGGACGAAATGATTGATAAATAACTAAATCTGCCATTGTTAGTTGGAATTACAGATTGTTGTAGTGGCGTAGATTTTTGGACATGAACAGAGACGGCAAATCAAGACTTTGTATTTATATTTTTTCGGACAGGGACGGGGGGATCTATATTGACCGCCTAGACAAGTTTATCTTGAAATGGTTTACTTAAAGCATATACGAGACAAGGAGGGAAACCCCCGAGTGGTAGAGCATACCAGCGAGCCAAGAACAGCAAAGCGAATGAAAGCGACGTTTTTTGCTCGCTGCCAGAGAGGGGAGGGGCTGTTTTTGTCACAACGCGAGCCATGCCTTGTCGAGCGGACATGAGGTCTGGCCACTCAGCGTTCTGCTATTTGCCAGTCCTCTCCTCCTGTTTTCCAACCGAGGACTAGGACTCTTGACTAAATTTCACTGCTGAGTAAATTCATTTCACCTTCAACAGCCATTCTACCACCTCGCTGAACAGTTGGCAACTCAATGCTCAACTAGGTATCAACTGTTGTCAAACGCACGAACTTTTTTGTCTGTTGGATAATTGGTCAGGCAATTAATATTCTCGATTGAGACAGAAACTTCATTATTTGAAATAACAGCATAAAAAGTGTTGAAAACGATTCGAAATGTCAGGTTTGGACTTCGGTCGTGTTTTAATTTAATGTAACATAATTAATCTATTACCTCGCAGTGTGCTTAACCTCTTGGTAAGAGATTATATGTGTAAATACATTTTATGTGTGCTGAAAAAAAAGTATTCTGGCAGTACAGGACAATAAAATGTGTCCGTATTCTCAAAGTTTACATCGTTCGTGGTATTACTGAAGTGATTGTATAGAAATATTAGAATTATTTTTCTCATGATTGCATATTGAGACTTTTGGTCACTGTGCATAAAAATTCCGAACGTTTATTTTTTTAATAAGAAATAACTATAAATGTTAATTAATCAATATATTGCGGTATGTATTCATTCTTGAAACTCAAATCGTTCTCTACCAATAATAAACTTTACTTTAATAGAACGAAATGAATAGTTTTATTAGTGTTGAAATACAACGCAACGCTAGGAAAGAGCGTATGAATACCAGAAGCATCAACCCTCAAGGACCAGTGGCTACCCAAGGCACCATGTGCCAACATTGTGGAAGAGTCTGTGGTTCCAGAATTGGATTATACAGCCATCAAAGAACTCATGTGTTTTGAACTTTGCCTTTGGAAGACAATCATACTTGTATACTGAGTGATGGTCAAATTATATAATTAATTACAACAAAAAGTTCTTAAAACGATTGAGATGCGCATTTAAAAAATGGAGAACGATAATAGATATAAAACAAATGATCCAATAAGTCCTTTCTGAAGTTCAGTCTTGACAAAGAAGGGTAATATATTTATGATAAATTTTTTATGAAGAATATTTAACAATTTTCGACATAATTTGCTTATAATGCCAATTCACTCTTATCTATGTAAAGTGAGAGGTGTTTCTCACGCGAATGTGAGAGCATACATTACGAATCTTGCGTATCATAAGGAATCCGTTCTCATTCTCGTACACCAGAGGTAATGGGAATGTATGAGGGTGCCAGGGACTAAATCAACCTCATAACCATTAACGAAACTAACAATAATATTAACTGATAACTTTCGGTCAGGTGAAAATGACGATGAGCCGGGAATCGAAACCGGGACTCCTGCTTTGATCGCAGGGGTGTTAACCACTACACCACCCGTTCGCCTTCCACAACTGTACCCCATTTCCACCCAGATCTAGTCACGGATTCGATTCCCGGCTCGTCGCCATTTTCACCTGACCGAAAGTTATCACATATCTTCTCCACGAGTAGGGTACACGGAAGAAATATGTACAATAATATTATCTATTATTTTTGTATCAAAATATGTATTATAACAGTAATTCTTGAATTATGATTGTTAAAAACTGTGAATCACTTATTATAGCGTTTCAGTTGAAACAATGTATTTGAAGGATGCTTTCTAATTAGACTAGATTTCTCTAGTTTTGCGATAGTGTTCGTGAAATAACTATTTTAAATGTCGAGAAAAGCAAGGCAAATTTCGTTGTGCTCATTTCTTTATTCATTTTGCGACACGTGTGATAGTTTTTATATCAATTGAAAGGGAGTTTATTTAAAAGCCTTCCCCCCCCCTAGCTTTTATCCATAAGAGACCACACAACTTCAAAATTCATGACCAAATTTTATTGCGCGTGTTTATTCTTTTGTTTAAAAAATTCAGGACATTCAAAAACACTCACTTGGTTACTCATACTACCTTAAAGATACTGTGAAACAGCGGTACGTATTAAGGATGATAAATGTACATCTCTTTTATATTTATTTGCTGTTATCATCAGCCGATGAAATCTCAAGTTCATTCCCGTTTCTTTTTGTCAAATCTTTTATCCCGATGAAACAAACATTGACAGAAACCTCGCTTATGGAGGCAGTAACAGAACATGTGTTTCAAGTGCGACAAAGTTACCAAGCATTACTCGTATCTGAATTAGTTTTCGTATCCTCAAATTAGCCTCGGAAAGGGTTTCCGAGCATAGTTACAAGAAGGAATGTGACACCTTTCTCTTCCCGGAATTGTGGAATTTTGTCCCAAGTTCTATTGAACAACCGAGGAGTAACAGGTGACAGTTATGCTAAGTGGTGCAACTTGTGACAGTTTTCAGAAAAACGTCCTATACATTTCTAATTTTGCTTACACAGTTACTGAGCCCAACAAATTGAAGTTATGATTTCTTTGACAGCAGCTAAAAATCTACCCCCCACCAAAATTTCGAGGAGTAAATTCTTTACATCAACCATCTATTTGATATGAATCGCCAAGCAAACGAAAACATTGACTCTGAATAAAGAAATTTTTAGTTTATTCCTTCTTAATGGAGAGAAATATCTTACGTAAATCATTACATTTTGTGGGCACTTCCTCTCAGGACTTTTTTAATGAAGTACACCGAAGAAATGTTTTAATTAGTTAATTAATGTGACGAAAGTCAACCGAAAGTTATCAAGACTTGACGTAACACAACTACGATTTATTATATAAGTATTGTTGTGTTATAATTTATAAGCGGGACTCTGCGAAGGCTGAATTGACTTAATGCGGCTAACAACCTCGGTCTGGAAAAAAGATATGAACTGCTAAAACGTCACAGGGACCTCGGACTTGAATGACTTAGCGAATTACCCATCGATCAATTTCTTCGATTTATATTTATTGACATAATATAATTAGGTTGAATTTGAAAAAGAAAAATTACCCATTTTTCCACTATTACTTTTTTGCTTTTCACTTCGAAGCGTATTTAATCCGATATTCTGTGCTAATTTTCACAGGTATTGTCCAGTTAAAATAAAGAGATCCCTTGGCTCCATTCTTGCAATGTGTGAACATATTTTATTTTTGTAGCACTAATTCAAAGAACGTTTTACGACAAATTTAACGTTTTTTCTTTCATAGAAGACGATTGAAACCCAAAAATAATTTTCCGTACTCTTTCTAACCCATGCATGTGTTTGATGCGCCAAAGCGAACACATGTGGATTTCTCCGACATGTTTCTGTACATCACGAATGAATAGGAAATGATCAATAGACATACTCTTTTCACCGTAACATTTTATATTTCTAACATTTTCCTGTTCTCATTTGACTTAAACATTTTCCGCTTGTCAAACCCTTTCATGTAGTGTTCCAGAGTGGTCTCAATGGTTGCTTCATTACAAAGAAATATCCTTATAATACCATAATTCTGTACATGAATAGAACTCATAATTATAGATAAAATTTATGTTTCGTTATAATTATACTGACACTCTTAACACTATTTAGAAAATGAGAAACGAATTCATTTGAGTAAGTTCCCATGATCTGGAAATATTATGCAGTAGAATTGAGTATAATGGACTCAATATTTTGGAGGAGTGGTTTGACACAAATGTGTTTTTTATGCGTACTGTAAAGGAAGCACATGACATTGACCTTAATAACATGATGATTATTTCCATTTGATTATTTAATGGCGATAGTAAGCTTACCATTCATGTTACGTGATGAGAAGTCGTTCGTTTACATTTGTCCGTGCAAATAGCGGAACAATTATCTTATCCTTTAACCAGTATATTTGGAAGATAGCAAAAGTAAACAGAAAGTGTGCTCGTTTTAACAAAACATAAAATGAGGGAAATAATATGTTGACGTAACATGAATAGCCTATCACCATGTCTTATTTGCAGTGATTTGCAAAACAAACCCAAGTCCAAGTCTTGTTCTGGCATGCTCTATCTTGGTGTTGGTGTTGCTCTAGTAATGTTATTCTTGGTCTTGGTCTTGTGGGTCTTGTGGTTCTTGTGGGTCTTGTGGATCTTGGTATCTATCTTTTGCGTCTTTTTCGGTCTTATTTTCTGTATATAGATTCTCTTCTGCATATAGATTTTCTGTGTATAGATTCTTTGAGATTAAATAAAGATCTTAAAAATTACAATTAAATTCCCTTTTAAATTTGTTTTGACGTCCACATTTATCTTTTGGTGAAAAAATTGTTTATAAATTTTAGATATACATATCAATTTTTTGTACAAGAATTTTAAATCCAACAAAACAAATAACACTTATTAATATTATTACAACAAATGGAGTAACCATTCAAAGTATTTATTTATATTTTTATAATTATTCTATGAAGAATAATAATATCCTGTATGTTGTAATCATAAGTATCATATGAGAAGTAATTATTGTCCTTAAAATTATACTAAAGATAATCCATGTGATTTTTCCAAGAGTCTTGCTTTTTCTCAAAATCTTGCATGTATAGTCTTCTTCTTGCGTCTTGTGATTCCTTTTATAGTCTTGGTCTTTGTCTTGCATCGAATATTTGGTTTTGGTCTTGCATTTTCTGTCTTGCAGTTTACTAGCAATTTAGTACATTTCAATACTAATCTTTTTTCTTCTTTATGCTAGCGAAGTATTCGCCTGATTGTAGCAAATAACCGCTATTGCCTTTTTTTTTAGATCGAATTCAGTAGTAAATTTTTTTACGATAACTAGTCGTGACAAAACACTTTCACGTCTACTTCGGTTGCGTCTAATCTCCAGCGGGCGCCCGCGTTGTAGCCTTTCTCCTTGAATGTGGCCACGAAAAGTCACGGAGGCCAAGGTTGCTCGCGTATACTCTTTTCCGCAACCGTATTCGCCAACTGGCGCCTAGGGGGATTTTAATGTCGAAAGAGGTGTGGGATGTTACAAAGTTAAATGGTGCTTACTCACATGTTTAAATACAAAATGAGCCGAATCACACATACAAATAAGAGATTTCAAGGGTAAACATAACGGCACGAAATCGCGATGGAACGAAATGAATTTCATTACAAGACAATTTATTGATTTTTTTCCGGGTTGATGCCTCATATAATAAACATTTATTCAAATTGATATAAAATGCTAATCAAATAAATGTGTGACAAATGAATTGTTATGAAACTAATTAATAGGATTTCCCATGTCACTACAAGATTTATTCCTTTGGTAATTTCGAAATTTGACACCATGGAAATTTTCAACTATCAGCAACTAGTTCATTACCAAGTACACATGTTACTTGATCATTCATAATGGAAATGTATTGATCAGTAATTCTACATTAATTGTTTTATTCGGAAAATATTTTAAACGATTCTACTATATACGTCCATTTTGTTTATTAAGATAAATAAATAAATTGATCTTCAAAAAAAAGTCGTTAGTTATATCTTATTTTAAATCATTCTGAGGTTATTTTAAAACTTTATGTAGATACAATTTACTAAAACAATTGAGCAGTTTCACCTCATTAAATAAATTGAAATTTAATTGTAAATCTTCAGTCATTATGGAATTATTTTTCTTCCAAAACACCTCAACAATGTTAAATTACCAGTTACATATTTTATAAAATATTACGCAGTAACATATACGACAAATATTTTTGATTTGTCTTCCCCGCATAATAGTTTAGAATTTTCAACGAGAGGTTCTTTGTAGTACGGTCATTAAAATCACAGACACCATATGATCATTCAAACAGCATTTTTAAGTCAAATATTTGTTAAACCCAACACAATGAATTAAACATATTTCTTTATGAATGAGAGGTTGCAAAAAATATAAAAGTTCGAGATAATATCAGATGTCTCATGTATATCACTAATTTTATTTTTTTGATTCCATGAGAATGGATACACATTATGTTCAGCAACTCTAAAATCGACACCATTTGTGAAATAAATTATTCCACAGCATGTACCTTCATCATTTAATAATGATAACAATTGTACAAAATATTAGTCGATAAAATAAGGCTTATATAACAATGGCACAAATAAAAATAGAGTATGTCTCTAATTTATATTTTGATTAAGTTGATTATTGAATATAACATGATATCATTACACATTTTCTCTATATTTAACAAACTAATGATCGGTTTACATCACAACGTCTTACGTACTTTGTGACATATTCATCGTCATTTTTTATTTTTCTCGGAAACCTGAAGATAACACTCACGCGAACAAGGGTTTCACACGTGTTGTATGATGGAATTGTTTATGATGAACATGTTTCCTTTCTTTAAAAAAAGATTAAAGTACTCTAAATCGAATGAGTAATAAACACGTCTTATTAATCTGTTCACCATAAAATTTTAATTGGACAGTCGACCACGAAACGATCTTAGTTTTCCATGATTTCCCATCAAAATATAGTCCTGAAGATAATTTTATAGAAGTCTCTTTGATAATAAAGGAATTTTTCCACAAATTCTTCTGAACAATGAAGATAATTTCTCTTTCATAGTGATTCATTTTCATTCGTAATAAAATAATTCTTTAACAAATTTCAATTATGCTTTGTGCATAATCTAAAAACACCAATAACATTAATTTTACTCACAAAGAGCATTGACACAAGCTTATACAAAAGAATCGATGGAATGCCAGCAATTCTCAAAAGGGAAGGTTACGAAAGATTAGAAAAGAATGCAAAACAATATATTATTGGAAGCCGTTTTTTATGGCCAGCCTACGAATAGCCTGTAAGCTGGTTACCTGTTTGTCCCATGCAGGTAGAAAACATTATTGGCCCTTCAAAACTCCTCCACGGCGAGTAAAAGGTCCCCAAACATCAGTCAACATTAACAACAGAAACATTTTTTAAAAAAAAGAACTTTCACTATTTATTGACTATTTTATTTCTGGAGTTTCATTTAAAACAAAAATATATATTGCTTGTTTAGAAAAAGAGAATTAAAAACCATTATTTTGAAGTATAGTATATTCCCAAAATTCATGTACTGAAAGAATTATTTTGTAAATAGAAATAAGTCATTTAAAAAATTTATTTTAGTTATTTGTGCATAGCAAGAGACATTACATAACAATCATTTCATTATCATCAATTCTGCGATCTCTCTGCAACCTAGAGTTCGTCTATAGCCGCGCGGAGATGGGTGCTCACCACTACTCACGTTTTCAGTACTTCTTTGACGTCGAATATCCCGTCATCCAAGGAGCAAAGTACCTCGTATCTTTCTTTAATATCTATATCATGGTATGTGATATCTCCGTTATCAATTCAGTCCTCCTCATCTCCATCCGATATCTCGCCAATAGAAATATGTGAAATATCTACGGCATTCCGACACCGAAGCTTTTAGCAAACCAAGAAATCGTTGATTGGAATGGCTGGATGACAAACATTTATTCGCCAGAGTGAAAGAATTCTTGAGCGTGAGATGCTGTGCTCGACCGAAATTCCTTGAGTAAGCAATCTATTGACAGTTTTTCTGCGGAGTCAGAGAACCATTAAAGCGTTCTCGAGGAGGATCGGGAAGTCGTATTTAAGTAATTGAAGTGCAGTTACGTCCTCAGCGATGCTCTGCTGGTGAGGGACAGCATTGAGACCACTCTCCTAAGACAACCTTGCTGAGGACCTTAGTGTATGGTGATGTTAGAAAAGTAAAAATGGATTTTTTTGTATTACGAGAATAATTCTCAATAAATGAGGAGAGAACGGGACTGGTTTTGACAGGTGACGAGGTATGAAACCCCCTAGAAAGGAGGACAAGGGTTCATATCCCGATGAGGTCAAAGAGTGATTTTAGTCTTGTTTCCACATCCAGACTCATTTCGAAGACAACTCAGTCTACTTATTTTTTATTTAATTTGATCTCTTATTGAGTTACAATCTACGCAACGTAGCCATTACTGGGTGGTAAGACATTCTTTCTTCTGTATATTTTTTACGGCTTTCCTTTTTTTACTTAATTTGACCCATAATGTAGTCTCTTTAATTAATCTGTTACCTGGCTGTTAGGTTCACCGCAATTTACAATTTTATGTATGAAAGTAGTCTCTCTTTGTCATTTCCTCGTTCAAGGAATGTGCAGGATGTCGGATGTACCGGTGACCCTCATTGATGCTGAGCACATCTTCTTGTCCCGAGACCAAGTCACTGCAGAATCCCAAGTGGTCAGATCGACCTTTCTTTCGAGAAAAAGGTGGAGAAAAGGGAATGATGATAATGGTACAGGAAATGGAGGAGAGGGCATTGTATGAGTCACTTAAAGAAGAAGAGCGAGAGATACGGACTTTAACGAAACTTTTCGATGGGAAGGGTTGGTGCGAATGAAGAGATGACTGGCGAATGTTTGCGGTGTATGAAGACGAGTGTGATGAACAATACAATCGACGAAGGCAAGGCAAGGAGAGGCAAAAGCGTTCGCTCGCTCGGCGGTGAGTGCTCAAGAGTCCGGAAGGAAGGGGACAAGGGAGGGCGCGCTGTCCGACAAGGTAGGCGGTGCGTTACCGCGCTGCTGAGTGCCTGTCGTCGTTCCGCTTCGCGAGGCTCTCCTCCCACGCGCACGCACTCACGCAGCCAATGAGAGAGGCGCTACAGAGAGGGCAGCGTGCGTCCGTCCACATGCTACACACGTAGTGACCTCTCGATGCGTCGTTTCGCATGTTCATCCTTATACACGCAAAATGAAGCATCCATATACAAATGCAAGAGCCTCACTTTGTAACGCACTTTTAGGGTGTTCGATACATTCAAACTATAACAACTTTTCTTTCATCGAGTAACCCTTCATCCAAAGGTGTGCACAATCATAATTGAGAAAAGTAAAGAAAGAAGATTCTAAGTGCAAAAAAAAAATGTTATTTGCAACGCCAATGCGGTAATAATCGGTCTGTTGGTAGTTTAATTGCTATGGCGGTCAAAAAGATATCGTGGGCGTACACATCGTTGCGCGGTTAACATGTATTAAGGAATAACTGTCCGCGAAATCGATATTACAATTTTGTTTTTGGCTATTTTTGAATAATAAGTCGAAACTCCAGCCAAAATGATGGTTATTATGCGTGGTACATGTACTCTATTTGGGGACTACTCGTGGTACTTAGATTTTTGTTTTGTTTTTGAAATTACATGTGGCATTTCGAACGTTCTACGCATTTTAATTATGTGGCACATGCAACAGTTTCCTCAAAACCTTCATTAACTTACTATAGTGTCAACAGAACACTTAAAATTTTAATTTACTTGAATCAATTCTATTCATATCCGGTACACTATACCACGTTAAAATAGAAAATTACTCCAAGTTTTTTCCATAAAAAAGCATTGTAATTCGAATAAAAACGACACTTTCTTCTTGATGCCTGGATCGGACCCTGACTGTGGTAAATTTCCAAAGTGCGTCTGGATGTGAACCCCACCAGCGAGCAAATCCGGGTTTAGGCGAGTGAAATGAATTGATTAAGTAAAATTAAATGAGAAACAAATAAACAATAAAAATTTAGTATCATCTACATTTAAAAAATGTATGGACAAAATGTTTTTCCAACTACAATAAATCCGTTTTATTTTTTAATTTTATTCCATTACTTACGAAAAATTCTGTTGATTGTAGAAGACTTAAAGGTTAAAAATAACAAAAGTAAGAAAACAATTGGCCTTCGAAACTCGAGTGAATGCACCTACTCGGAAAAGATAAATGAATGTCACAAAAGTGTAAATATATAACATAATCGACAATATTCATACCAAACATTTATTGTATTGACCTCTACAAATGTTTGAAAGATTTAATTTAAAAGACTTTAAAATAAATAATTATATTATATCAAAAACAGCAAAAATGTTTACAGTCATGAAAAGAAAAGAACAATAAAGGAATGTGTCTTCTAAGGAGCGCTTGTCATAAATGGATATAAGATGTTAAGAAATGTTAACAAATGAGGAAAATTTTTATATTAACATATCTATTAACTAAATATCCAAGTCAATGGATGTATCTGATGAAGACCATATATACATACAGTCAAATCGTCGTTCATGTCAAACGTCGCGATGTCTTAGTACTTTTTTTAGATTATTTAGATCAAATACGAGAATCGTCTAGAGTTGACAAAAAATCAAAAATTAACTTTTATATTCTTGCAAACAACTTATAGATATACTTCAGCCTCGCACGTACTGAAATGTGTCTACTGTGGTCTGACTAGGTTTGTTTGTGTTCCGGTTAGTTAGTTTTCTAAGAAGAAGAGGAAACATCTTCAAGATTTTTAGAACCATTTCATTGATATCCTTTAAGGAACATCGATTATATCCAAGTAATTGCTGTTGAATACCCAAATTTCGGAGACATAAGTCCTTTCGTGAGAATTCGACTTTTGTCTTTCGAAACATTCTCACTGCTTTTGAAACGACATTTAGTAATCAAATGTCTTATCATGTATTGCTGTGCAGTAATGTTGGGATAGTGGCATTAACTTTCTCGACGTGACACCGATATGAGATAATGAGTCTCAAGAAAATGGGATTGAGAAATGTTTTTCATTTTCATCGTTGGAACCTAGTCTTAAATAATACATTTAGTGAAGAGCATACAAAAAAAGAATCAAACGTTCAAGAATTAATAAGTAATCCTAAGCTGGAATTTTAATGAGTTATGACCTGGTGATATTAAGAGACATGTCTCGTTCTGTCAATCATAATCATTACACAAAAGAAAATATCTTGATGCACACAGTATTTTTATGATATTTTAAATAGATGAGAAAATATATTCACAAGTAATAAATTGATTATAGATACCAATTGATAATATATAAATACTTCTGAATTTCCAATGAGTTAAGATATAGATTTCAGGATTCATTATTAACATAGTTTCATCAATTTTCAATTTAAAAAAATTATTCTCTAATTTTTGCAGTCTTAAATGTTCTATCTTTGTTAAGTTCAATGCATCTCTTTTGTAACATGATTTTATTAAATTGTAGGTTTTTAAACATCGTAATTCATTGTTTTATTCAATAAACCAAACATAACATTTATTTATCGCTTAATTATGACGCAGTGACTTCTAAAAGCAAACATAATTTGTTTGATTACGAAGCACCGGTTATTAAACAATAATATTTATTCGCTGCTAATAGTCCCACTTTGCTGAATGACAGGAAACAAAAAAGTAGAAAAAATGCGAAAAACTGAAAAAATGCGAAAAACATTTACACTGTGAATCAGCAATACTTGGTACGGAGAATTATTTAATGAAATATCTAAAGATAAAGAAACATGGCTGTAAAATATATTTAAAAAAACTGGAAAGTATAAATAAAACTTTTTTATTGTCAAAAAAGCAGTACAAACTGCGTATGACCACGTGGAGGACAATAAACTAATTTACTCTCCGGAAGCAAGCAAGGGACCATCCCATCAATTCCGATCGAGGGCCCTAAGGTAGAGGCGGATTCAAAAATTTCAGCAAAAATTCCTAGATAAGATAAAAAGTTAGCTGCGAGTTATAATACTAATAGAATGTCATTAGTATACAATTCAACTATTATGTATACAATTAAAATGAAAGTATACAATTAAACTATTATTAAATATACGAACGCGACCTGCGATATCAGAGGACGGAAGTACCCTAGGTATGACATAAAGTCAGAAAGAATTTGATACATTATTTGAAATATTTACATGTTGACTGGAAAAGTCCTCTTCCTGAAAGGTTACAAACTTCCGATTTTCGTGGAGCGCCGCCGACCGAGGCAGAGAGACTCTCAAACCGTGAATTCCGGGGTGACGACACGCAACCGTGGCGAGAACTCCGGTGGAGACGTTAGCAAATATTTGGGCCACCATCACTTGACGCAGCCTGAAGGCGTGGGGAGAGCGTTAATCTTTTCCATGACTATGCAAACGAGAAGCGTGGAAGTTGCAATGTTGGCGATACGACGAGCCACTGATATCTCGTATACAAGGTGAAATCTTAAGAATGTGAAAGAATGTCTTTCGTAATATCCCGATTAGATAGTTACCTGATTGAGATAATCAGCTTTGGAATTCTCATTTCGTTTAGAAAATTATTCTTTGACTATACGAATTCTTTCAAATTAAATTGACATCTGAACGTAACGGTATGTATCGGATGGTGTATTGAATACTGATGCGCCAAGCGCGTTACATCAACATATAATGAAAATGGAAATGCATACGATTGCCTGTGGGTACTATTCCCCAAAGTGTAATATCTCCACCACGAGATCAGCTCAATTGAAGGAATAAAAAGGATTGTCCCCTTCGCCAGTTCGCATGCAAATGAATCCTAACGCAATAGCGGTGCATTGATGCATTGATGCACCACGGGGAATCCCATGCTAACAATCAGTTTCTTCTCTAGCAGTGTGCTAGCACAAGGAATATAGGCTAGTATATTAAGCTTCGGTATGGGATGCTAACATTCGCAATATTTGGATTGGTAATATTATCCAGATGTGGAGGAGAAGGTTAATGATTTAAAATTATTCCTCAAAATTATAAATAATGCGAATATTTCGAAGTGCTGAAGTATGACACTCATTAAAAAACGGGACATCCTCTGAAAAATAATATAGATTTCGCAGTGATTGCCTTCGAGTAGCAATCTTTTTTTTAAAATTCAGATACTCATACATTCACGGCATACAAAGGATTATATCGGAAACGCAAAGGATTATAACGCGAAGGTTAGATTAAACTATCTCGGGGAATAGATTTAACAATTTAAGATATATATAGTGGCCAAACGTCCCGTTTTTAGCGTGAGTACGCAGTTTTTCGGAGAACCGTCGGGTTTGGAAAGGCAAATGGGACGCAAAATTTTCATTTTCGAAAAAAAAAACCTTTTTGCGCATAGTTTCGTAATATAATTTTAAGGTTTTTTTGAAGAAAATTTTGAGAGACTTTCAACGTCTCTAATCGCGGTACGTTTTGAACAGACGAAGATATGGTTGTGTTGACATCTCCCTCAATATTATTTGATATCTGGTTGTCTGAGAAAATTATTCAACCTTGATAAATTCTCTGCTAATTATTATAGACAACCCTAACTCTTAGAACACTGAATATTATACTTTTTAAGAAATTGTGAATACATAAATAAACATCAAGGTTGTTCATTCATTGTAGAGCGCAGGCACAATTACATTTGAAGGTTTCTGTTGACGTTTCGGGTCTGGCTATAGATCCCTTCATCAGAAAGTACGGATACACTGACAAGATGCATTAACTTTTTTTTGGTAAAATATTCTGATATTACAGTCCAGTAGACTTAGTCAATATATTAAATTTCACCCTCAATAGTATGAATAACTACATAACAATGGTTGGATTATGACTAGTAGACTGAATGATTTGTCAAATTACGCTAGTTTGCGAAATGTCCCGGTTTCTTTATTTTCTAAATCAGGTAAAATACCTTACTTTATATCCATAAATAAAAACATCGAGAAATTATGTGAATAATGCATATGTTCTCCCTGTGCTGATTTCCCTTGTCTTCATTCAAAACATCCTTTCAGGTTTTGAACCCAGCTCCTTAAACTTATTGAGAGACATATACATCAAATTTAGCTACCAGACCGAAAATCGAAATAGAGAAAAAGATTATATTCTCCAAAATGGTATGTTCCGTACATGTTGAGCACACTATAGTTTCAACTATTTGACATTATTTGTTATATCTGTAAACGATGCATCAGGTTTTTACATTGACGTCTATAAACCGATGCATCGGGATATCGAATCTTCCAGACACACAGCCCTGGGGCAGGTATCCTCTTTGACTTCTATTGATCACGTTCTTTTCGATTCCTGGCGTATGATCCTCGCGAGAGGAGAAGAGGGTTGCGCCCCTGAGATTTCAATTATCTGCACGCCCTTCAAGGCACGGTCCGATCCCGTATTTCTCCTTTCATCCCCTTCCCCTTCCCGCTCACGTGGATGTAGGATTTGAGCCCTTAGATGACGGAACAAATGATCTCAGCGTGTGCATAGTGGGATTCCGGTCAAAGCTGGAGTGGATCGGGTACATTTTAGTTCGTCTATTCTTGATTCACCGATTGAGTCGTACTACTCGTAACTTATTTTCTATCCCTTTACATTACTCTTTTAAAAGATTCATGCGATAGGATATGAATGATGATAATTATGATTAATGATAAAATTACATTCAGTAAAAATTTTGTTTACAGATATAGAGATGAATTTCTGACCACTTGAATTTTAATGTGAACTAGCAAAAACTGAGCAAAAAACAACGTGCAGAAAACCATGGAAGGAAAACATTTTCCCAATTTCTACATTTGTTAGTATATTTCTCAGAAACAAAGTAAAAAACTGAGAGTTTAGGGTTATGACGAATATTTTATTTTAATATTTTGTTATAATTTAACATTATTATAAATAATTATTATTATACTATTATTAAAGGAAAGAGATTTGTTAAGAAGTGATTATGACCTTGTTGTCGTAGGTATTTCTCAAAAAACGATATCAGTTTACATCTAAGAGACCACATTTTACCATTATGGTTGCAACTATACATCTCTCAAGCTATTCCCCACGTCACTGATATCACAACTACTTCACGAACTCAAAAACCTGAGGGGGAACGGTAACTCTATGTCGCTTCGTCATACAATAAACACAATGAAGGAAAATTCGTTGTGTATGAAAACTCTTGAAACTGTAAGCTGATACGAAGGATGTGGATGCATTTAAACACATCCGGCTGTTGAAATGGATCATCCAAGTAAAGGAACCATGTTGGGGGATACGAGATGAGAGTAATGTACACACGTGAGTGTTCATTAGGAGCAAAAGCTAAGGGTTGCTTTGTATGCTGCTTGTTATGTAGAAGAGACGCAATTTCTGTCATTGCTCTGAATGGGAAGTTTGATATCGCAACACACTACATCTGTGCATTGACAAGTATTCATATTGATCAATAAATGTAATAGTTGAATTTAAATATTTCAATTGACAAGATTTTCGTTGAGTGTATTTTACAACTACAATCTTGGTAATTACAAATACCGAATTACTCCCCGCTTTTGTAAATTAGAGGAATTTAAAACGAGGGGAAGAAGAGATAAAATAACGAATATATATATATATATTTTAAAGAGTGTAAACATACACTACATACCATTAAAACACATTTGCGTTTGTTTTTTCTGTGGCGCGCCATGATTCATCAATCGTGCTGCAACGATGCGTCTTCGTCATACCCTGCCGTTTTAATAAAATAAATTGATACATATACCGATAACACTGTCCAGGTCGTAAGTTGTATACAATATTTATTTTTAATAAATTTTCAGGGTCATTTAATCGATTTACTTGCACCAAGGGATTGCCTCGTTACACAATTGTATTTATTTTACAGGGAATTCATTTGTAATTGATAAATTGAGAGAAAAAATACTATATAATAACTATACAACTCTACAGAGATGTATTGCTCGAGATCATCAATATTAAAGTGTACCACACTGCCGACTTCGAAAAGAGGAAAATACAGGGCGGCGATTTAAAGTCAGAAGATATAATTTATTCTTAACATTCATTTGATTCCCGCTGAACTAATACCTCCACTACACATATATTACCATAATATATCACGAATTAAATTTTGTTATCTTATTTAAATTCTTATTTAACGTGTCGTCGAATGACTCATCAACACAAACCCAACTCGGCGAAAGAAAAAATTATAAACATTACACTACTACAGAAAAATGAGTGTTTATTGACATTAGTAACACAATGGATGAGATATAATATTTCACATAGAATTCAATGATAGAATATTAATAACTGTTGTTTCAGTCCATTCATACACGATTTTCTATACTGAAACAGAGCTATACGATGTACGTCATAATGACACTTAAATCGAAAAATTCGACCTGAGAATATGATATATTTTTGATTGGATGTAATTAATTCTGATTCTTATGAGCTGTGTTTTTTGAACTATGCAATCACAGACATTTTAACACGAACAGTATCCATTGAAAATTTTCAGAAAAACTGTTTATAATTTCCATTGCACACTTTGGCTTTAAAAATGTTTAATAATTATTACGCTCATGGTTTGCTTAATAAAGATTTAATTTTTCTTCTTCTTCTCTTTTCCCTCAGCTGTATTCTGAAACAGAATCTCACTCTGTGGAACAATCACAAAACACATCCAATAACACGAAACCTCGATTAATCGCCTCTCCAGTTATCGTGGTCTACTGTAATGCATTCGCGTGATGCAAATTTCCCTGCCCAATCTACTGTACCATCACTTCAACCCTATAGAATCAGCCTGTCTGCTGGAGTGGCGGATGCACATTGCAACAACCCTTCCCGCATCTAATAGTGACTGCGAGTGTCCGGGTGATGAATATGCGCTCACAAGGGAGGCACAAGGGGAGAGCTACGCTGCTACCTGCGGTCCACGGCGCCAGACAAAACATGTTCATTCGGATCAATGGAGTTCGATACGATTTTTCAACGATTAAAATACATGGATTAAAAATATTCCATTCATTACCAAAGTTTTCTTGAAACAAACGTTTTAAGATAACATTAAAAAATATGTATTAATTAATCTCAATAATTATAATAACAATTATAAACGTTTGCAACAACATACAACTTTTCTGTTGATTTTTGAGATCGATTTCCATCTGATCAGTTCCATGACACTAAAAATAAACTAATAATGAAAACAAACAAAAATCACGAATAATGCCACACACTGTAATATTCTTTATTTACTATTTAACGAAGTATTAATATCAAGAGCATCTAAGAATAACTGTTACGATTATTGTAAAAGAAACTGATCTTCCTGTTACGTGAAAATAGTTCGCTCGTGTTTGCACATTGGCATCCGATAACGCGTGTCTACAAATGTTGGGTAAACGTTTGGCCATTTCATTGATCGAGCTCGTGACAATTTTCGAAACAAACATTGACTTATTAAAGCATATATACATAAAGAAAAAATTACACAACAGTTCTCTTAACATTGTTTATGTCATTTTGCACCACTATTATGCCTGGAATTTTACAATCGTGAAATGTAAACAATCATGAAAGATAACAAGAAAAAGATCTCGCACAAAATATATATGTTCAAGAAGTACTTGTATGAGGTTGAAATAGTTTGTTGATGATTGTTGAACCATGTAGGACTTGTTACCGTGATATATGATATTGTTAACACACAGTTCGTAACTATGTGCTCTATCGTGAAAGGTAAATGTTGACTCTGTGAATTAGCTACTCAACCGGTAGTGCTGCTGTAACAACAAGCAATTCTAGGAAGCACGAATGTGTTCGTGTTCACCTTAATTCATCGCGTTCGAAATGTCATTCATCTTTCTCGAACCAGAAACATTGTCGGGGTATTTACGAGAGTAAAACACGAAGTGAATCGTAGTGTCGTCGTCGCCTGTCAATACCAGACACGTGTTCCTGTCACTCACCTGCAGAGGCAGTGGCTGCTGCGCCGCCGGTCCTTTGGCTGTCACCGGTGTCCCAGGGCTGTCATCTCTGCGCGACGACGAATCCACCCGCCACAGCACCGAGCGTCGCCGCGTCGGAGTCCGTGTCGGCGTCGCACACGCCGCTGTCGCCGCCCCGCTGCCACCACCGGATGACGCGGCGTCGCGTTGCTGCTGTCGCTGCTGCTGTTGCTGCCGGCTGCCGGCGCGCGTCTCGACCACGGCGGGCCTTCCTCCTCCTGCAGCTCCCGCTGTACGCCCGCGCCTCGAGAACTCTCTCTCTCCTACGGCCGCCGCCGCCCGCGCCGCCGCCACAGCCGCCGCCACCGCTGCGCCGCTGCGTTCGCTCGACCGCCGCCGCCGCCGTCTACGTCTTCGTCACCGCCGCTTGCCACCCCACTCGCGCCAGCCGGTCTCCGCAGCAGCACTCGACGGCCGACCGACACGCGGAGGAGCGAACAGCTAGTGCCGCGGCTACCCGCCGGGCGCGCTCGCGGCGATCGATACGCGCTGGGGAGAGAGGGTGCGTCGGTCGAGGTGGGGGTGGCGCTCGTGGGGTGGATGCTCCAGAGGCCGACGGTGGCTGTGGCGGAGACCGCGACGGTGGGGAGCCATGGGGGATGGAGAGGGTGGGGATTGCGACAGAGGTGAGGGAGGGAGTGAAGACGATGAATGCGGAGGTGACAGAGAGTGAGGGTAGTTTGCGCTAACAGGAGAGCAAAGCGTGTGTGAAGGTACCGGCTCCTTAAGGAGAAGCTTAGAATAGAAGAGGTGGTGGCGGCTACTTTGACGGAAGTCGCGATCAGTGGTAGGGGAAGGGTAATTAAAGACAAAAGAAAATTGTTTACCTTACTGCGTTCATCTAGAAAGATTGAAATATGAACCCCAAATTTAATTAATTAAATAAATGACTGTCTTTTTTACATTTTAAACAAAATTTTTCTTAAACTAGTATATTAAACGACTCTAATGCATTAATGATATTCTTACTGGACGTTATCTGGGAACAAAACATGAGTGGTTGACGGGAAACAAACTTATAATATTGTACAATCTTTTAAAAATCTTTTAAAGTAATTTTTATTTTTTAGTATAAAAAGGAAGAGTGCCGTTTATAATGGTACCAATAACATAATACACAACCGTCATAAAGGACAGGTGAAGAATAATAAATGGATGACTTACGACGAGACAATTTTTGTCAGTACTTTTTACGACTGCAATAAAGTATTTATTTATTAATAATTTTTGGGATGAAGAACTTTTCAGTATGTATGAAACGTTGTTTTTTTTGTTGGATTGGTGGGCGCTGTAACATGATTTTGAAAGACTCTGACGTTGTTTACGGTAGAGTAATAACATTACGGGAAGTTAATGAGTATTGCGAATATATGTGATTACGTCACGAAGGGATCATTCGTTTCGTTATGAGTCCACGGTCATGAACTTGCTTGTCTTCCTTTGTATCCTTTCATAACGGTCAAATGTTTTGTTAGAGCGAGTGGCGCACTCACCAATAAGAAGTCTAAAACAGGTATTCTTCCATGGGCCCATTCTGTATGAATGGAACCAACCTTTCGAAGAAAAAACTTCTGTCCATATTTGACTCTCATGACAACGAATACGCTGCTTCTGTTTAACAACTTTGTGAATATCGCGAATAAAGTTAAATAAAACAACTACAAATAATAAACAACGTCATTAAAATTGAAATAGTATTTAAGACAACATAAGAATACCTCGTAAAATTGTAAAAAATGATTTATTTTTCGTATAAATATGTATTATTACTGTAAAATATTAGTATTTTTGTGTTCTCCTATATAAATCTTTTATTCTTATCTTGTATTTTATTCATATAGTATTTCTATTTGTCATCTATTTAAATATTCTTCCAATTTATGTACAATTAAATTGTATCTTACTATGTAATATTGTATAGTATTTTCAGTGAGATATTTATGACTAATGTAGAAAAATTCTTTGCGGTTTCAGATTCAGGTAAAACGGTGGAAAAGCAGGTTTTATACATATTCACAGATAATATTGAAGAGCAGTTTTTCGACATTCCGAATTTAAAGGCGTAAACTAGGATGAAATACGACTTTTCGAATTTTCACTTCATCTCACGAACTGTTGAAAATATTATCTTGATTTGTTGTTCGTGAAGAGTCTAAATCGAAAAAGTCAAATATCTAAAATTCGTTATCTGTGTTTTTCGAAGTATCACATTTGAATGTGTGGAAAAGGTAAAAAGCTGGTTTCTGTCGTTCACGATAACATTTTATCTTCTTTCTCTCCTATTCTCTTGCATTCTAATGGGCATCCATGTAGTCGTGCGAGAACGAGAGAGATCGAAGATTGTCTCATCTGTTTAGGATTATAATTGTATTTATTTCAATATGAGTATGTACATATTTTATGGGTTCCAAAGAATGTTTTCTTGATTTTTTACAATGATAAATCAGTCAAACCCTCTAGAAAGTAAATTCTCCTGAAACGAAATGAATGATAATTTTTTACATACAATAACAGCTATACCAAACTTAAATTGTTGAAATAGAAATGTTATCAAACACGCTTTGGTGCGACCTTACAGTAAACACTATGTTTGGCTGTATACGAATGTCAACGGGGATTGCAGAAAATAATTTTGTACCGAACTCACAAAATTCACGCGAGATATGCCAAGAGTATTCAGCTAGTTCTCAGTAAATACCACCTCATTTCATTCTCTCACAGTCGCAGTACGCTTCATAGTGCGGTGAATATACAAGAGGGCAGGTAAGGGTATATGCATTCTACAAACGCACGAGCCGGCTTCTTGCGAGCGGTGAACTTGTTAACCTTGTTCCTTCCCCAGCACCCCACTCCCAATTCCTCACGTCCCCCACTAATGGCTCCTCACCCCTCTTGAACCGATTCGCTGACCAGAACTCACAAGCGCCCGGAAATACTTCGAGATATGCAGGGACGAGTGGGGAGAGGAAGCTAAGGTGTGTGAATTAAAAGGGATGAGACATGTTAGAAATCTAGAACAACGTTCGTAAGTTGAACACATTTTCGGAACGGACCTAGGCAAAGGGAGGGATCCCAACCTACATTCCTTAAACTAAATAAGATGAAAAATATGACATTACTGTTAAATTTATGTAAAGGGGTGTTGGTTAAATACGTTTTTCAGTTACTGATTTAATACCAAAACCTAAAAAGAAAAACAATTTTAATACAAAAATCAACCTTTGTAGTTTTATTCCTAGTTTAGATCTCCCCACTTTCAGCAAAATCCTGACTACGTCCCGCTGTAGGCATTATTATTAGTTTTAGTCTTGGAAATAGAAGTATGAAATTGTGGGCTACAGTACCATCGTTTGAAAGGGATGATAAGAGTAGTATGAAGTATATTCTATATTAGGTGAATGAAAAACAAATATATAAATAAATAAGGCTTCATATTGAGATTCAAAATTTTGGCATTATTATTATATTTTAAATCTCGCAAATTAAAAAATGTACGTCTTCGAGCTTCGTATATTTATTAATTTTTAATCTTAATTACGTCATAGAGTCCATTCCAGTTCAAGTCCAACTATATTCTCCTTATAAATTATGTTCTTAATGATATTTTTTAAGGCACTTTGCCACGAAGATTTTCTTGAAATTTTGCATACGTACTCGTACAATAGTCACATTTAATAATCTTCAAATAGTTTAATTTTAATAAATCAGATAATTTGAAGGAGGTAAGATTATTCTGTAATGGATTAGTCTACTCAAGAGTTTTGTTTAACATAAATGCAATGCGGGTTGCATATATCGAGTCCGTTGCAGGATTTATTCAGGGACAATGTCTACTAACTGTGTTTACTATAATAGAATAAGCAACGACCTTTTCTATGTTTACTATGCGTTTACAGTTCGCACAAGCGCACACATATACACATAATAGTTGTGTACATGAGACAAATGTAGCAGCATAAATGTCTTAAAACAACCTTAAAAGGTGACTAAGTTAAGTTAGACCAGTAAGTTAGGAATATATGACGGTGGAAATATGTATTAGACATAGTGATTCTAAATATTGGTTGGTCAAAGGGGATTTTATTTCATGTTTCGCCACCTTCACTATCAAGAAGGCGGAAAAGAACGAGACAGTGTGGACAAAACTAAAATACTGGAACGTCACCATAGAAAAATCTAATGACCTCAATACGAGCCCTAAAGTCTCATTTAAAAACATAGAAAAAGCTAATCATGGGATATCAAAACTGGGAACACATATTTTGCAATAATATTATATTGTAAAATGTATCAAAAATTCTTGTATAATTCCTTGTTAAGTCAAAGAAAGACACCCAAGTCGTCTCGGTATAGACCGAATTTATGCCAAAGGACTATAACTGCTGGTTGGGAACTGGTGAAAGAAAGCAAATTACTCCTGTAGTAATTTGGTAACGTAATAATACATCAAACATTCCTGTAACCGGGAAAATTTTTGTTTGAACATATGAGGACGTATATTTCCGATCGCATTATACTGCATTTAGTGAATTAGAGAAGTTTATTTTCGATTGATTTCACCTGCTATGAGTATCGGAAGTATTGAGGTGTAACTCCTGGTGTTCCTTTATAGCTTTACATTTCATAAATATTTTATAAGTGTATTACTATTAATGATAACGCAAGAATCACTTATTTGATTACACAGTTTTTACTTGAATTTTTACAGGGGGAGCTCGCACTCCCAGTTCCCGATACGTATTAAAAATTGAACAAATAAAAGAGAACACACACACATAAATATGGAAGGAGGAAATAAATCATCATAAATTTGTCTAACGCTTCAAGTATTTATTTGAATGCAGTAAGAGGATATAAAATTTGAATAACTTTATATGATTGCACGTGAGTTCTGGTCACTTGCTTAAATATCTAAAATCCTTATTTACAGTAGAATTCGCAACTAGTATGTATGTAACGTGCATAGCTTGCCTAAGCGGAAATTTCAATGAACATGTACTCGCAAATGTATGACAAGGCTTTGCAACACTATATGTATGAGAAATATCTTAACATTATAATTTGTGTGCGTAATTTAAGAATATTCTCCAACGCAATAAGAGTGACAGTTCACCACCATGTAAATGAGATTCCCACGTGTCATGGGCGTCGATGAGGAAAGCCATCAGGGGCGACTCCTCGCGTGTACGTTGTGTCCATTGTTACGCAATAATCGCGAATGTGGGAGGTCTGAGGAGAAGGAGGCGCGGCGGCAGACGGTGGCACCACGCGTGCATTCAGAGAAGACTTGGCGAGACGGCAGGGACGTGCTCTGGTGGGCGGGATGTAAACAACGGTGGTGACGCGATGCGGCGTCAGAGAGCGCAGGGCGCGCGGCGGGAAACACGACACGCGCGTAGGAGGCGACAAGTTCGCGGATGCTCGATAATCCTCCTTTGCGGATTGCGAAAGGAAAGAACACGCAACTACTAACAGTGCTGACTGATATATTTAAGTTATATTTCTCTGTTTACGCGTAGGTTATTCGGAAAACATTATTTGTAAATCATAAATATTTAAATAACTCTAAATTCGAAATTGAGTATTACAATGGACCACCGCTCCCTGGCAAGAACCTACAGAGCTTATGTATAAAATCCACCTGTACCAGAAGGAAAAGCGGAGAAAAACCTGGGACATAATCCAGGATGGGGCTACAAAATTAATGTACACAACCATGCCAAGGTTAAGTACAGATAAAACTAAACTTATATAATAAGACATAACTATAGCATTTAGGTAAATAGTTTTGAAATTTTATCCCTTTCTTTTATTTTTGGAAATTTTATAATTTTTATTATTGGGGGAGGGAAATGAGGACCCGTTTTGACAACACGGTCCCAAGTTTGATACGGGGAACCTGAAGTTCTCGCGATATATTCAGGATCGCGAATCCTTGCTGCCATCAGCAGCACAATCACGATAATAATTGACGAGGATGGCTGAGCACTAAAGAAATGAAAGGAAAATTATGACTTACACGGTAAACGAACTCGCGACCTTTGATGTAAGATTTTGCGCACCTACGACTAACCAGGTCTTCCTTTAGACGGCTCGTATCCCAGGTAAATCCAAACCTCCGACCCCTCTCCCAACCACCGCTCTACACCGCAGCCACAGTCAAATCCATCGATCCGACGGCCTCGCCTATGCTTTTAATTAATTCCACCACTATTAAATTAGTCTGTAGATTGAACGTCGACAGCTCTAGCTCGAGGAAATACGTGGACTTTGTTCCGGAAATCCGAGTGAAACTTCAAATAAATTATTTAACAGCACAGTCATGGATAGACGGAATGATATTCGATTTATTGGATCATTGAGTAAAGAAATGATTGTGAATAATGCTAGAGAGTGAGATAAAATATTTCACTACTGTCTTTTTTCATAATATAATGATATTCATATCATAGTTGTGAATAAAATAAATAAAAGGAATGATGCTTAATAGACTACTGGTGTCCTGTTCTGACACGGCATAATAAATATTTTTTGGAATATAGAGCCAATCCTACTCTACTTATCAAAAATGAAACAAAAAATTATTCAAAAAAGTTATATTTGATAACGGTAACTCACTTAAAAGGAATTGTCCTCCATATAGCGTGTACAGCTAATTTGCATCAAATATCTTTACCACTTACCATTTACCAGTTAATTTTGTGAATAAATCCACACAAACGGAGTATGATTTCCCTAAAATATTTTCTTATTTGTTATAATTTTTATCGGTTTTTTGTAAATACCGAAATATTTAGTAGAAATAAAACAATATTATAAATTTAAAAGTATCTTTTCATTATTTTTTAAAATGTGATTCGTGCTGTTTTCTCATATTACTGTCACAATGAAAGAACTAGAATCATACTAATATATAAAAATTAGATTACGTTTGAATGTTTTTTAGTTTTCACGATCATAGGTTATAAAGTTATCGACTTCTGGTTTTCCATATGAAGCAAAACAATTCAGCTTAATATCTAGGCGAGGTTTAAGTCCGATAAATTGTTTCTCAAACTTTAGGTATTACATTCTTTATGTTTCGATACGTCTGGCAGGAGCGTCCTCCTGTGCCCATAAATTGTGCAAAAATGCCTAAAAGGGACCGTATTTTGAGCTGTGATTGACCTTGGCGCCCACATGGCTAATTATATTCATATTCAATTACAGGTAGCACCTCAAAAAGAGCTCCTAAGCTTCAATAATATTAATCGCCTTATCCTTAGTTTCAGTAATAACAATGCTAGGTCATGTTTATGAATGTCATGAGCGGTGGCGATGACAAAAGTGGCAACAACTGGGGACAGTGCGTGTCTTTCCTCGTTACTCTTGGCATCGAGACTCCAGCTACCTGTGGAACGTCGGCGTAATCGTGTCGAGAGCTCATTAGCACTCGGCGTGCATGTCGTCGGGTTAAGTGTTCGACATGCGGGAACCCGCTAAAGGACTAGCTGCGGATGAAAACACGTCAAGTCACTCGGAGCGAACTAGCATCCTGAGATGAGTGCTGCTGAAACGAGGGGCAGAGGGAGAAGTTTGCCACGGGTCCCAAAAATTATGATCCTCAGGGTAGGTGAGGCTACAATGATACTAGGTGAATAAATTTTTAATACCATGCCAAGTCAGTTGGAAACTATACCTAATTTGTTGTTGTCTGAACTTAACATGTTTTAGATTCAGTGTAAGGTTTATTGATAGTTAATTGTCGATAAATAATTGATAAATTATTGTCGGTGTTTGTTAAATCACAGTGCAGTGTTGGTTTAATTAAGCAACATAAAGTTTATATTTTTATGTGTGATATTAAACAAAAATTATTTAAATATCCTGTTATCCATTTATTCATTAAGTATCTTAATTATTTTACGAGCTACCAAGTATGACAGTTTCACACATGTGTTATTCTTATGGTATTTATATAGATGTATACGTTAAAAGAGTTTTACTCGTTTCTTTCGGTCGGAATGCACCTAATCCATCATTTTGGTTTTGCCATTTTAATTTGCGTTTGAAACAATATTAACAAAATAACATTAAACAGATAAACTTAAAAAACGAGGAAATAATTAAAAAAATATATAAATAATTCCTGATTTCTCCGGAGTCGCAGTGAAGTACGTCATCTTTTCTTTTGGTGACTTACCCACAATACGTCTTTCTCACGGATTATCCCAAATTAACGTGCCCATGCTTTAAGAGATAATTTTGTATATGATGGTTTCTTCACTATAACTTTCCCTCTCGTTTTTCCCCACTGAACTTTGAAATAAATTTTAAGTTCAGAAAAGAAAATTGAGGGTCATTAACACATATAGCAAATAGTTTAATTTACAAAGTGTTAAAAGATCACACAATCTTAAAAGATATGGAAAGCTAAGTTGAAATAGGTTCGCGAATCCTAAAGAAATCATAAACATCATTGTAGGTCAGTAAGAGATGAGACGTCCAGAATTATGAGAGATCTTAGGGCTCAATTTATCCAAGAATAAAATATTTTGCATGATATAATAACGATTGGAATGTAGGGTGAAAACTGTCGGAAATCTTTTGATGAAACTGTAGGATTTATTTCGTATACTTACAAAAATTTGTAACCATAGTATCATGAATTTCAAGTGCGGTGTTTGAGAAAAATTACGAAACTGCTGTCACTGTCAACTTCTTTATTCAGTTTATTAGATCAGTCCTGTCTTGTAAGTAATTAAATGTGCAACACAACCTGCTGCTAATTATTTTTACGAAACAACGTGTGATAGTTTGAGAGAGGAAATTCAAGAGAATAAAGCCTTTTTTATGTTTATCCTTTTTGTTCCAATTACAAGAAATATTGAATGATTCAAAACACTTTCGAACTCTTTTGGTCGGATTTAGGATCATAATTCATCCTAAAACTAAATAACTTGAAGACAAATTTCTTGATAAATGTTGTTTTGTACTGTGAGATTGATATGAGACTTTTTCCTTCAAAATCATCAAGATATTCGACCAGCTCCCAGACGTTTAATTGAACAACCCATACTCTGTGCAGGGGACGACGCAAGAATTTTGCAATGAAATACCTGGTACCAAATCTATAAATAATAGCCATCACTCACCTTCGCTATTACACTTCTCCAGTATCGATAACATAAATAATTTTTAATCTGATATTGACACCATAGTCCATGGCGAACCACAGACTTTTACGACTTGCCATTACCACAACCATTGGGTAGTGGGTGGTCCTTGACCAATTATTTCAGTATCGAGTGTAGACCTAGGTAGCCAATATTCGTTCTGGGAGGGCCAAGGTAACCGGTATTCGTTTAAAGACGTTTATTAAAGTGAACCGACCTGTAAGGAACGAGAACCCCTCGGGAATCTCAGTCGACTCAGGTCAGGGAAAATCAGCCCCGATTCGTGCTGGAGCGTGATTGGTTTGTCGTAATTGCTTTTTTTGTTTCCTTTCTTCGAGATTTCATTAATTTTCTCCTGTTTCCTGAAAGTATCCGTGAGCATTTACTCAATATTTTGATTGATTAACATATTAGGGTGATAGAAGTGAAAATTAAAATATAGAAATGACAATGAATTTAATTGTAGACTCGTCGATGTCCGCTTTGTTCTGCTTAAGAACATGAGATAAGTAGATACACACAGTTAATACGAGAGCTCCAAAGATATTTTATTGGGATATATTTCTAACCATACAAAATATATAGAAATCACGTTAGGAACTATGTTGACAAAGTATATTAATCTAATTTAAAATATACTTTTTATCTGTTCTTCGCAGAGTCATCAAAACGCATATATTTTTTGGTAATTGATAAGATGAATCAGATATGTGGAGAGTTGATTGTACTAATACAAATGTGTGTAGAGTTGACTGTCATCCTGGCTCGGGTTTTTCTCCGGTTTTCCCTAGGGTAGAGGCGGATTTTTTATACAGACTCGCTAGACTCTTTCTAGGGACGACAACTTTTGGAATAATAAATCTAGTATTCAGTGATATTTAATAGTTATGATTTATAATCAATACTTAGCGAATAATCTAAAGTTTGATAATAATTCGTACTTGTGAAATTATTTTATTGTGTTTTATTAAATACAAAATTGTTGGTATTATGTCAATAGTATTATAACTCGTACCGAACTATTTTTATAGTTAGGAGTGTGTTGAAATGTTAAATCTGCCTCTGCCTTAGGACCCTTGACCGGAATTGATGTGATGATCCCTTGCTTGCTTCCGGAGAGTAAATTAGTTTATTGTCCGCCACGTGGTCATACACAGTTTGTAACTGCTTTTCTGACAATAAAGTTTATTATTATTTCAATACAATAAAAATCATAACCTCATACGTACTTTTGCGCACTGTGCGAATGAGCATCATCACAGTATACGTGGGTTCCAGACCTCGGTAATCTGCTCCCACTCCCACTTTGCCGACCTGTGAAGAGTGAGCTAGCAAGCGTGAGGGCGTGAGGTACTCGCGGGTTGGGATGCGCGTGTGGCTTGGGTGGGCGACAACGTCAGGTGGGACGCATCTGGTGGGAAGAGCATCTCATTCACCCCACGCAGTGATGTCACGCTTAGGAATAGAGCGTAAATCAAGGATGTCGAAAATCACTAATTAAGAGGGCACCGACATAAAGAGATTCACACTCACTGTTGTTTTCATTCCCTTCCAGGACTGTAGCTCGGAGTTTGGACCCTCCAAATTCTTTTATAAATTCCTTATCTAATGTGTGAAAGAACTTCACCTGAATATTGTTAATATACCATTTAAACTATTTCAGAACTTGAAACAATTGAACAATTTCAAAATATTTTAAGTACAAATTATTTTAAAGTTTAATCAATCAATTTTTGGTGAGAAGTCCGAACCAACCCCAAAATGAATTTCTGAATACAGACCCTTTCCCATCGTTTACTTATCCTATTGGATGTTTCTAAAAATACTCCGAGAGAAATATATGTGTAATTTTTTCGTACATTGGAGGCAAGGTGAGAACGAAGATACAAACTCAATTAATCCTAACATCTAGATTTTTTCCCGAACATTATGGAAAAGTTCTGAATAAAAGGTACTATATTTTGAGGAAAATATCTTTAAAAAATATCATACACCATTGGAATATACCGTAAGATTACAAATATAGAAGTATTAATGCACGAGAACAGGTTCATAAGTAGGGTTAGAATTTTTAGGTCCAAATTTACCTAATGGCAAAGATTCTACGATAAATGGAAAAAGAGACAAAAAGGTGCTGTTTTACTGAACTATTTCGAGAAGTTATCTCTCTCATATTCTGCACACCTAAAATCCTACCCCTGTTCTTAGTTTAAATTCCAGGCATGTTTTCACTTAGAAATTATCATGAAGTCAGTATGTTTTAGTCTTTCGCCCGATGAAGTCTCGCACATGAGACGAAACGTAGTATTTTTCTGTATGTTTTAAATATTGTGTATAATGTTAAAGTTTTCCGAGTTTTAAATCTGTCGTTGACATATACATGTAAGAAGAGTGAAGAATAAATTATCTGCAATAGAAGGTCGTTGCATTAAAAACATATTTGTAGCAGACGTATATACAACATGAAAGCAGAATGTTGTTCGCGAGTTGTTGTATAAGAATATTCTATGATAACATTATGATACTTTGACAACACGGTATTATAATGTGAGTTTATATTAGGTTAAAAACTCATAAATTGGGAGCTTTAATTATCTTTTTCATGAGTGAACTTGCTCAATATCAGCTGCTGTGTTCAATGATTTTCTAATTCTTTAACTCTTAGTCCTCCCTTTTAAATTTCCTTTGTAAATTTGTGTAAATATTTCTTTTTTTTTCTCGTACAAATGAAGTATTATAACTAAAACTAGTTTCCAAATTTGGACGGGATCGTCACCTTATACTTAAACTGTAAATTATATCTCTTACAATTTGTTTTTAAGAAATAGAATTGGAATTATAGTATATTCATTTTTTGTCTCCTAGATGACGCTGGTAACATCTCGATCAACTTCTGCTAATTTCACGATCATTATTAACATTGTGAAATTGCGACAGACCGTAGGTCAGGTGGATGTTGTGTATTGTCTTCGAGAGTCGAGGCGGTTGGTGCACGGGTAGTATACCTGCGGTCAACGCAGGAATTCCCAGGTTCGAGTCCCGATCCGTCGCAAATTGCACTTTGCCGCAGGCGATACAATCTTCCCTCCCCGAGTATGTACTTGGAAGTTGTGAGTTAAAATAACTTCATTATGATTATTTACCTTGAAAACGAAAAACTAGATAAACTTTGTATTTTCACGATATTCTGGGCGCAATGATTGGTTCTGTCATGTTATAATGACTGTGCAGGTTCACTAGTAGGCGAATCTTTGTGCAGGCGTACTAGTTTACTTTTAAACTAATTATAGTTTTAATTCAATTCACCAATTATGTTGTTTTAACCAGTTTTGGTGCTAATTTTACTTCCGTCGTACCTGTGAGTGATGCATCAATAGGAACCCGTATTATTCTGTCATCATCTCCTCTTCTTTGTAATACTTGCAAACTTTGTAATTCTTATTTTGGGTCACAAATGACTCGTGTACTGCATTACTGGCCCTAGATTGAATCGACTCTTTGAAACTGAAAGGTGGGAGTTTCTCATAAACTGTGTACCACGTCGCTTTCAGAGTATTGGTTTAAAGATCCCTTTCGGTCTAATGGGGAACCCCCATAATTGTTTCTTAGAATCCTCTTTCTAAGAACTTGCCTCCTTTGTCAGCCTTAGTAGAGTGCTTTTACTGCTTAACGGTTTCTGTTTTATATGTTGTCATATTGAATTATCTTGAGATCTGTGGTACAATTTAGTGTCAAATCGCTTATTGTAAAAATAAATCTCAACGTATTGCATCGAACTGTGTTTTCTTCTACTAGCCATTTACTTTATAATTCTTTTACGGGAACGTAATGCTGTGGAATATTTGAAAATATTTTGGAAAAAAAATCTACATACTAGAAGAACTTGAGACAAAAAAATTGAAATTAATTTTATAAAGAATCGTCATTCCAAATGAACTATTTAATTTAAAAGATAAAAATTGCCTTTTACTCAGATCAATCACTTTTATCGTTAAAAGGTTGGATATGTGGAATACACGCAATTATGATGTGAAGAATAGAGAACTATTGTTGTGTTTTATTTTGGTATACCTCACCTAAAATTCCTCTAAACACACAAACATAACTTAATTATTAGAAATAGATTTTGTAGGCCTTTATATTTAATATCTTAATATCATTATATAATATTATAATATTTCAATATCATTATAATTTTGAAATAAATGTCGGTGATATTCAAATGTTGTCATAGGAAATTGGTATCAGTGGATAAAACTTGTGTGCTTACTATGAAAAATTATCAGTTTTAGTGGGATGTTGCGATTTCATATGTAATAAGATTCGATGTTTGTTTCGATTGTCTCGAATCAGTATTCTGGGCAATGATTCTACACTGATTTGAAGTTTCCTTGTACTCGAGAATGTGTAGTACTTAGTTTCAGAGACTCTCCATGAGAGGCTTCCGTATATATCTTCCTCAAACCCTTCTCATACGGGACCCTACGCTTCAGAAGGGTTTCCGCATCGGAGTGTAGAAACAGTATCTTGATTCAGTGAACTTCATTCAGTTAAAACAATTTTCAACTTATTTTAAAACTATCAGGCGTTTAGTGTGTATCTCGTTTTTATCTGGTACACGCCATGCGAAGAGAAGCGATTATACAAAGTGATAAGATTGCCATTTCGAAGGTTTGATATAAAATATTTTCTCGTGTGTCATTCTAGTCTTATCAAATATTTCGCTGATGTTAACATTTTCACGATCATGACCAAGCGTTTTTCTCGAAATCATTAAGAAACTCGTTAAAGATTGTTGGAATCATCAATTTTCCTTCCATCTTTCTTTCCTTCCTCCTTCATCCTTCCTTCTTTCCTTCCTTCCTTGGGTGTGTTTAACAATATGTTTAATTGAGAATAATAGTGTAAACAAAGTGCATTTCAAAGTTTTGACTGTTATCTTGGATAACGTATTCCCATTTAGAAAGAGTTTTTTCAGAATTCTTTGAGTAAAAATTTGTGTGGTCCCAATCTTGATGGTGGAGAGAAAAATCCATAAACACGAAATCTTATTATTTACTCAAAAGAAAGCTTTTCTTACGAAAAATACGAACGTATATATTTTCATTCTCCCTCATTCATTGATATCAATTTCGTTGATATTATTTCAATGATGATTCTTAATTTTATGATAAAAACTTAAAAACTTAATAGCTGCGCTTCATATCTTGCTCTTGAATCACATGCTTGTACAATATCGTCGGCTGTTTGCTACTCCAAGTGCGCGCTGATTCTAGATCGATTCGTCAATATTAGAGTAACGAAGTAAGTCACGAAAGATATAAAACCTTAGCGCCCTTGTCTCGTCAATACAGATCAATCCTTTCCTCTATTTCTCAATCGTAAACCAAAAGGTACTACGATTATTGTAAAAATATAGATGTGCTTTATTTCATAAGTTTCTCATTCTAGTAAGTTGAATTTTAGCACAAAAAATGTATTCTCTACAGTAATTTTTCAATAAAATAAAAAGTTAAATGTAGAATCCAAAATTGAATAAAACATGTATTCGTTTTTTTGTATAAGTAATTGAGGATTTCCTCTAATATGTCGTAATTCGCCTTTTTTTCAATAGATCTTCTACAAATTTCAATGACATGAACCACATTACCGCAATATACAAACTATCGATAACCATCTTCAGCTTTGGATATCATTCATTTATTTTGACGGTAGATATTAGTGAACTCCGAAGGGCAGTCAATAAGATGAGAAAATTGTATCTGTAAGCATATCGGCAATTTTTTTTTTATTCGAGCTCCAGTGCTTGCTCGGGGTTTGCTACTGTCGGATTCAAAAATATAGTCCGTTGAGTTCAGAGGTCAGATGAAACCAAACCGCAAGGCAAAAACATCTTAATTTTCCTTATTTTGTTATGGGTTTGCTGAAGTATATATAAATTTTTTATAGTACTGTTTATTATTTTTTTATCGTTTTAAGAATAAAAGAGTGCAGTGTTTCCACGTTTTACAGGTGTCGGCAAAGATTGAATTTTTCTCTTATGAAAAGAGCCTCTGCTCCGATTATAACCAAATTTTAATACGTGATAAATAGGTAAGTTGGCTTTATTTTTAATACTCTAAGAATAAGATATGAAATATGTTTGGTATAAATATGAGTGTTAGAGTTATTCTTTTCACAGTGCCCTTCATAAGTTTCTTAAGTTTCTGACCAAAAACTGAAATACCGGAAAGACAAACTACTGGACATTCCATACCATTTTTGTATAAATGCTTTCATTGACCTATTTCCGATAAAAAAATATTCATTGTTCTGTGCTTTTCTATTATGGTCTTAACCTCTGGATTCGATAATTCTGGGATTGGTGACAAACCAAACAATTATTTTTCAAAATAGTATTCGTCGGCATTGTTATTATCCTCAGTATGAAATAGTATGGTAAAAACTTCCTTAGTTGAGGCTCTGACATGGATATGACCTAATTGAGAAAGCACCATTCCCGTTAGAAAATTAGGGTAACGAAGAAATGTGATCCGATTACATAATCCTGACATCCAACCCTTTCTTGAATATGTCGTCTATTTCGTATTTCTCTGTCAAAATAAGTATGTTGCCATGGCGATCAGATTGCAGAGAAATCTGTCAGGGTATGGGATCAACGTGGTGGAGCAGCCCTGTGCCTGTCCCCGGCCTGTGACCCCCGTGCATGGTGCGAGCGGCCCCAGCAGTGACGTGGAGGTTGTAGAGGGATGGATAGGGGGTCGAAGGGCGCGGCGCCATCTACAGTGTGCGGCTATTCTTGGAGTGCGGAAGGGCAAGAGGCGTATCATCCGGCCGTGCGCACCTGCGATACGACACGCCAACACGTGCTAGTTTTATTCGGAGCGTTAATACGAGAAGCTTATTGAACGCAATAATAAATTTATCATTATATCTGCACTCGAGGCAAAGGAACCATTAACAGCCAAACTGATAAACCTTTTTGGGGGGTAATCCAAGAAATCCCTAAAGTTGGTATCGCCATTGCTGTCTAATCAAGTGAAACCAGTGCTCAAATTAAGGAATAATTAAGAACTCTAATGCGGATTTGAAGGCTATTTACTATTTAAAAATTAATTATTTTAAAGCTGAGGGTATTTTCTATTTAAAAATTCAAGTTTTACTAACTAAAAAAACTAGCATCGTCAGACACAAAAATCAAAACAAATACATGATACTTATGAATTTGACACAGCCATAATTTAAAAAATAATTAAAGTCTCTAGGAAACATGTTTTTCAACAATGAGACCCAACATTTTAAAGTCAAAAACATTCATGCCGTGCTACAACCACCAAGCAACAAAACATAGATATTTAAATGAAAGTCACAGATCCAGTTGATAGAGTAGTCGCAAGCTGAGTTGGCGGAGCGCTCTAATATTCATTTCGAGAGCTTGTTGCGTACTATCCACCAAAAGGATATTGCCTTTGTCACTCATACGATGTAAACAGAAAGGTTATTTTACAATCAGCTCACACTCCAGAGACGTTCTTCTGAACATTTCTTGACCTAGGGTCGATACATCCACAAAAATCTAAAAATTGGGATTACTATTACTGACAACTCCTATTAAACCCTCCACGTGGGCTTGGTAGATCCGCTATGCGGCCCACCTACTAACAATAGCGAACCACCCAATTCCAACATCCTGTCGGTCCATGTAGATAAACTTCAATAGCATGCTACAGTTTCCATTTACAAATAGTCTACTACAATAAAAAACTATCACCAGAAATGCACTGCTAGTTCTGAAAGATTTGTAAAATTATTATTCTAACATTAACGATGCCCCATTGTTCAGCTGATAGAATCTGATTGATTGGTTGATTGAAGCCCGTAAGTCTGTTGCTTAGGGTATTGAATATCTGCTCATAGTTATAGAGTAATTGCAACATTTTACCTTTTATTATTATTGCAGCCCGTTATAAGGAAACACTTCATGCACTTCTTTTTCATGTTCTTACGTTTTATTCAGTTTTGAACATCTAAACCCCACTTATCTCTCTTAATATGTCCATTATATAGAATAATGAATCTCTTGAGTCTGCTTGTGGGAACTTGATAGTGATGGAGCACGCAAAACCAATTATTTAATGGCGCGTGCACTTAACAGTCAAGCAAAGCACTTCTCATGAAGATATAATTGGTACTTGTTTCTTCAAAGCTAATGAAGAAAGAGCACCTTCGGACTCAATATTTAAAAATTAATGTTTTTTAAATTATATTTTTGACAAACTCTATTCGAAAAGACGGACATAACAAAGTCATATACACCCCTAGTCGTAAATATCAATTAATTGACCTTACCGTTCTGTCTCTAATGCTATTCGCGAATAAACACATTCAAAAAAATTAAAGAAAATCATAATATCAAATTTTTTTTACGAGCTTCGATTCTATTTCGGAAACAATCCCATTTTAGGGGATTTCGCATTCCAATTTTTCTCAGTAAAATTTGTTGTACGATTCCGGAATAGCCAGTGTTTAATTAGATGCATCACTATAGAAGATTACATTTTGACTGACTTTTTGATATTGGTTCTGTTTCATTATTTTGTCAAAATTGTTTGTTTTTTATGTTTTAATATTCTATTATTCTTTCAACATCATTTTATCATTTCTGGACGAATGTCCAGTCTCGTCTTTTAGAATACATATCCTACTCTCTTTGTATTACTTATGATTTACAGCAATTACAGCACACTTTTCAAGTGTAGATAGAGACAAAACAGCCGTCCCAGTTCTCAATTGCGTTCTTGTGCAGTCGCAGCCATAAAATCTGTCGCGTGTTGGCATTGTGGTTTCTGTAGTGGATCGATGGCCTTCTTCTATTCTGGCGTATGCAAAAACCTCTTCTCCAACTTCCCAGGGGTTGAATATCTCTGATGTGATTATTCCTCAGTGACAACCTAAAGAAAAAAGAGTTTTTGTATTTCTTGTTATTCTTGTCGGAGGCGAATGTGCGATTTTTACAAAGTGATTATTTAGGAGCATACAAAGGTAGTATTGTCTGCGATAATTTCGTATCTTACTCGAAGAAAAGATTATCAGGACGAAAGAATTTTGATTAAACAATTGTGCAGTGTTTGAGATAGTTTCTGAAAAAAACCCAACGGTTATGGAAAATTTTCGTACAATTATCATTTATTAATACTTTTAATAAATTAGCTTATTGTCATCCATGTGAACACACGCGGTTTTTAATTGGTGTTTGGACCAAAAATTATGACATAGTTTATTAGTAAATTTATTACTAACTTTTGATGAGTATTTATAATTTCATAGATTCTGTTAACTTAAAAATAATTAATAAGATTATGTAGATTCGCTTCTTATAATGCTAGTCTCCAGAGACATTGGTAACACAATCATTTTTAAGGGTCGAAGTCGAAAATAAAAATGCTGTATTTAAATAAAGGATGACATTTTAATATTAAAAACATATCACCATGGATACATAATCATGGGTGCTGAATCTTAATTATTCAATATTGCAAATAAATTGTTCTATAACGACTGAACCATTCTGTGGGTAGAGCTCGGAGGGTGTAGCACAGAGATGCTGGTTGACGGCCGAGCTCGATCTCCAGTGGAATGTTGGCTTTTTCTTCATATCTTAAGATCCACACCTACTCATCTGCTCTAAAATGAGTATTGAGTCTATCCCGGAATCAAAACGGCCGGAGCGTGATGCTGGCCACTTCTCCTTCTTCTTGTGCCTAGACCTAGAAATTGAGGACCTCAGACCTCCATGAGGTCTACTCAGCTTTCTGCTAGGTCCCATTCACACTGGTCGGTTGAGTTGAAACCTTCCAAGAACTGTATGGTAAGGGTATGGTCACTGAGCTTCTGCGTACCTCGCTTTTTCTGCATGTCCTCGTGTATTACGAGACTTGGTGACCAGCAGTGGTGGATCAAGGAGGGTGTATTTCATTTCTACTAATAATAAGATGAGTGATTCCTCCGTCGGTCATAGATCACTTGCTGGATTCGTCCCTCAAGATGGTGCATATGTTGTGCCTCCTAGTGGCTCATGAGTACCCATGAGTTTCCTCGCACTGGAGGACATGGGTAAACGGGTCTGCGCGATTCTCATATTAACACCAGATATATCAACTGTATTTCTTTCAACTCAATCCCACACTGTGAAAGGTGCCTTCTGAACGCATTCTAAAACTAACTGGGTTTATCAAATGGCTCACAGTTGTCAGTGTTAGCGACATTCCCTCCTTCTACTTGTTAAGGTCAAGAAATTATGCATAGTTCTACCTTCCATAAACCACAAGGATATACCACGGGGTAGACAGTGAAGTACTTAATCTTTTCCTCGATAACACAGTCATGATACTGGTCTTCCATCGTGAAACTTGACCTTGTCCTTGGTCTTCGATTACCAGTGAGAATAATTTCCTCTCGCGCGAGACCCTATCTTTTTATTATTTTGGAAGTTCTGTGAAAGAGCTTGCAACTTGTCCCCGAAGGACGCGAAATATTGAGACGAGGAAGAAACTTAATGCCTGGTGCCGTGTCGAGTTATTTCTTCAGCATCAGCAGGGTACAGATCACGCGATATTTTTTGAATACTACAAGGACTAGGCAAAAAGTGACAGAAATAACTAAACCAATTCCTGTCACGATACAAAATGGAAATCGTAACATGCGTTTTCAGTCTTTAAATACTCTTTTCTCATAATGTAAAAATAATTTTCAAACAAATCATAAAATTCCTTCCGCGTTCTTCCAGAATTTAGAATACTTCCACTAATTTTATGACGTGATAAAACTAATAAAATAAACCCTTGTAATAAGTTTCTCCCTATTCGTCTATGTTTGAATAATATGACATAGAAAGATAGTTTTAAAATACCCGAAGAAAACCCGTTTTGGTACAATTCTTCTTATGTAATGTGCCAGTATGAACATTTCTGCGGGATATACCGACGGTAGTGTAGCTATTGACGGGGTCTCCGGAATCAGATAAGCTCCAGTAGAGAAATCCGACAAACTGCATCTCTCAGTGTCGCCCAGGGGTGCCACAAAACACTTTTGGCTCCGGTAACAAGAACACTGTATTTAGTTAATGTGCCTTGTTATGGGCACCGTTCCGTGTTCTGATATGCCAGAAATGTATGCACAAATTAACATTTATGTATCAATAAAACCTTTTTCACAAATGTTGCTTTTTATATCATATATCACTATCTCTCAACACGTAAAATTTTACCGTTTATAAATACTATCGTAATTAGAAATATAATGAAAATGTTATTGAACTCTGCGGAAGATTTATTATCAAGGCGCTAGCGGAAATGATCGAAAGATCAAAGGAGCACCGGGTCTTAGGTTTGAAATTCACTGCAGTCTCTCAAGACTGCAACAGAGAAAGTGACAGCACCAGCAGACAAAGATGTATAGGCCAATCCACTGTTACCCGAAAATCTAGTGATGAAAAAAATAAAAACTGGTCAAAATCCAGTTTAGCCCCCTTCTTAAAAAAACTTTATTGTCAAAGAGTAGTTGCAAACTGCGTCTAACAAAATAACGTGCTTCCGTTGCATTACAACAACTTCAACGCTTGCGAGAACACGCTGCCACGTATAACTAAGGCTCTCTAAAGGGGTTAAAGAATTTAACACAGATGTAAAGAATGTTTTAAATTTATGCTGTACGCATCATTTAGAAATCCTTAAAGTAAATCAGGGGCAAGACCTCATGGGTAACTTCATATATCTTAGTACAAATGGAAGTAGTGTGATCGATTATGCCTTTGCGTGCGAGAAAACATTGTACTGGCTAGACGATTTCTGGATCGAAAGTATGGTAGAATCACGTCATTTGCCAATAAGTATTAGATTAAAATCAAATATTCCGGAAAAAGAAGTTCCAAATTATATCACACATAGAAAAACCTATGCGTTTTAAATGGACTGAAAGTAAGAAAGATGAACTCATCGAGAATTATTGCAGGAGCTTCGAACGTTCCTACTCGCTTATTCACTCACACCTAGCTATAGGAAATTATAATGCAGCAGCTGAAGCACTACAGAACGGTCTTTACAAAGCAGGTAGAAATATGAGAGTATTGGAAACAAGCCGGATTAGACAGAAGGAGACAGGTTGGTACAACACTAATTGCGAGAAAGCTAAAATTGAAGCTCAAAACGCACTAAAATTCTTTGCTTGGCATGGGGGGGAATCTTGCCACAAAAATAAATCAAGTTATGGAAACAGTATAAAAAGACCGTATTAGAGACTACATTAGCATGGCAAGCGGCGGAATCAATTAGAATACAAAATATACTTAATACAAACAATACTAGCGATATCTAGACAACTATACGGAACCGGAAATCGTACGTAATTAATCATGTATACGGGTTAAGTTGGGAAACCCACTTCTACGAGATCCTCAATACTCAAAATAGTAGTTACTACAACAATTAAAATGACATGAAAAAAAACTTCAATTTTTACTTGAACAATTTTTACTTGATTTTTTAAAATATTTTTCCCGGATTTACCGTGTGTTGAAATGCAGGTGCTGTATACTAACACTTTGCTGAGATCAAACATGGCTCTTGCGCATACCTATCTCTTTAATGCTCTGATATAACCTCACTTGTGGTCACTGACAGCTGACTGCACTTCATAGGAACGTTTCACGTGAACAGAGCTGCCATCTATGTTAAATCTCTGTCTTTAACGTTTAAATTCAATTATTTTAAATATCACAATGTTATAAAAAAAGTGTGATTGCACACGCCTTAGAATCATGGACTACTTTGTACAGTATGGGCATATTTTTGATACAGCATGGGTTTATTAAGCACCTTAAAAGTGTATAACAAAATGAGGTGCATGTCTTTTTATTATAATGTACTCGCAAGTTTGTGTGCGCGTTTGACCGGGCCCTCGCAGTTCAACATAATGACACATCCTAGGAACTATCAAGGAGTATCAAGGAACCTTGACTCTCTCAAGGAATACTTTAGACAATGGCGGCTGACCCTCTTCTTCGTCTTCTTCTTCTTCTAAGGCACTACAACATTCCTTTGTAGAACGTTTTAGCCTGCTGTATCACAGCCTTCCATTCCTTTCTGTCCATTATTTTAGTGGTCCTATTTTTGATTTTCATATTCCTCTCTTTTTGGTGGATAAGGGGAACCAGTTGAAGATTTTATTCACTGCTCTATCATAGTCCATCCTGTGTAGATGCCCAAACCAGCTAAGTCTCAGTACCTTTATAAAATTTATTGTTTCTAGATTTAATTTTTCATATATTTCTCTATTACTTATATTCTCCAAGTGATTCAGTAAGATTCAGATCCCCTGTCTTACATCATATATTTTGTTTTATGAGTGTTGATTGATAGTTTATATTGTAAGGAGTTTACCTCGAGTTCAAAGAAGACTTTTTCTAATGTTTTTCTTGTTCGGTTGATTAGCAATAAATCATAAGCATAAGCCTTACATTGTATTAATCTAGTAGTAATTTTACCTCTGAGATCCAATTGGGACAGGATTACGCCCATTACTAAACAAAACAGAGTCGCCGATAGTCGCCCTTGCTATACCCCAAACTCAACATTGAGCTCATCACTTAGTTAATTATTGATTCTTACGGATTGATTGCGGCTGCCCAACAGTACTACTAATCGAATCATGTCTCTTCCACCTAAATAATAGAACGGCTCAAATGACTCTAAGTGTAATATGAGATGTCACACCCCTACCTCATAATACCCGTCCAAAGTATCTAGACGTGATTTTGCAACGCACACTCTCCTATAATAAACATCTGTCTAACTTGTCAGCAAAGTTAAGGGCACGCAATAACATACTCCACAAATTGGCGGGCTCAACCTGGGGGGCGGGGGCGACTTTGCGAATCTCAGCTCTCAGCTCTCAGCTCTCAGCTTGGTTTTCTCATCTGCTGAATACTGTTCATCAACGTCGCTCAGCAGCTGCCAAGTCCGTAAAGTCGATTCTGTGATAATAGTCAATAGTCAGAGCATTAGAGTGATTTCAGGTTGCATAAAATCCACCCCACCGAACGACTGCCGGTTTTGGCTCATATAGAACTTCGGAGAAAAAAGATCTTACTTAATCAATATAAGAAGATACAAGAAAACCCAGACCTTCCTATATTCCAGGATATAAAAGTTTTTAAATGACTCCAATCAAGGAACACTGCTGTTAAGACAGCGCAACAATTAATAGATCATAACTTTAATAGCGGAATCGAATGTATCACACAGTGGAAAGCAAAAGTCGCCCCAGTATGGCACCCTCTACTTAATCCTAAAAAACTACAATTTAATATCCCTCAGATTTAATCTCCTTCGCATAACCTGGGTCGTCTAAATAGAGTTCGAACGGGCCATGGTAGGTGTGGAGCTATGCTCCATAAGTGAGGGTTGATACAAGAGCCCGGATGTGATTGTGGTGCCACTGTCCAAACTATGCGGCATATAACATGTGAGTGTCCACGAAGAGCGTTCCCGGGCAGCAAAGACATCCTGTCGGTAGCCTCAGTGAGTGCTGTTCAATGACTGAATTATTCGACCTATTGCTGTGATTTGTTTAGTCAAGTAATAATGTTTTTCTTTTTTATGACCCATTCCCTCTGTGTATTTAATGTATGATCTTGTAATTTATTTTTTTCATGTATTTTTAAGAAAGTATTATGACATGCCATAAACAAACTAAATAATAAATAAATAATGACTTTTCTGGAGAATCCGATTTTGTAATAAAATTGGGGGTTGTCATTCAGAGTTTTTAAGTTCATTTAAAAATGGAGGTTCCGCTTGCCAATAAAAATATTGTATTGCGAATCGGAAAAAATGTTTCAGGCGCAGGTCACGTACTTTTTCCCCGTAGAGACCGAATCTGCATATAAGTGAGGTTCCTATTTAAATTTCAAAGTTAACTCACACTCCCCCCTCTCCTCTCAAAATGGATGGTGGTGACGTGTTAAAAAGAATGAATGACACCCACAAAAATTATAACTTTTTGTCTGCATAATTTTCTTCACATGTTTTTTTTATAGTTTTTCTGTTGTCACGATTTTTGAGAAGTTCTGTACAACAATTTATCTTATATGGTAAAATATACGGAGAAAAATTTGATCATAAGACAGAATATTTGAATGTATGATATTGTCTGTTTAATCTGATAATACTCTATACTATTTTCTTTTTTGTATTTTAATATGATGTGATTGATTTATATTTTATGAAACGGAACGTAAATTTATTCTTATTTTATGGATGGTTCGAGAGAAATTTGTTTCACTTTCGCAACTTATTGCTGAAAGATATATTTCTCTCTGATACTATTGGTGTAGTAATGGATAACTAACGCAGAACGTTTTAGGGGAGTATCGATAGTGGGAAAAAGGGAGGAAAATTGGCTCTCGATAGATAGATTATAAAACCTGATAAGGAACAAAACCAATTCCTTAAATGAGCCTATTTACTTGAGTTCCAGATATAAGCAGTTACATACCACGTAAAGTAGTGCTACACAGAGATGAAGCCAACACTTCGTCGCATCAATCAAACGTGCTCATATTAGCCGGTTCGCTGGTTCGTCAGATGTCCTCCATTTTGCGTGGATTGCTACCTAGCCAGTTCTCAATCTCCGGTTTCTTTAAGCCTAACGCTCGTTTGGCTGAATTTATTCGAGAACTAGACACCTACACTAAAAACTCACAGAGCGGGACACAGTAATCATCATAGGTGGGAAGAACGATATTAACTTGGGTGGTCATTTCAACGCGTCTAAACATCTACAAAAACTAAAAATTACCTCTCAGCACACAAACATAGTACTCTCTAGCCTGCCTCCACGCTTCAACGTTCCACTAATAAACCAAGAAATTAACCTGGCAAACATCTCCTTAAAACATCACCTGGCAGACACAAAAATCACATTTTTTGATTTGCAACCACACTAGGACTTTACCCAGCACGGTTTACATCTGAGACCGTCTGGGAAACAGCATTTCGGTTCTCTCCTAGCTTCACATCTGATCTCACATCATCCACCTGCCCCTTTACCCACCCCTACACCTTCTGCTCCTACCTCATCTCCTCCACCTCCCTCTGCTCCTACTTCAACACCTCCTCCTAATATCTCCACACCCATTTCTTCTTCTGTCCCCATTCTTTCACCTACTGCTTCCTCATCTCCCACGTCCCCATCTATTTCTCCATCCACATCTCGTGCCGCCCCCATACACAGTTACAATTTGCGCTCAGGAGTACGATGTGGTACTCGAAGGTGATAATCGCGTTTAGGTGCAGTGTGCGGGCTTGATACGGAACTGGAAGCCGTATCAAATTCAAATTCCTCTCCACAATCTAACTTCAATTCCATTTCTCGAGCATCACAAACTCGTTTCGAAAATAATAATATTTCATCATAATGTCCAATCCCTTTCAAACAAATGTCACACATTGGAATTCAGGTACACGAAAATCCATTCGATTTGCTATGCATCACAGAACATTAGCTTTCAACTAACAAAATCAATGATACTGCTATTTCTTATTATTATTTAGCAAGTTCTTACTGTCGGCAAAATTCCAAAGGAAAAAATCCCCACGTGTATCTACGTTCGTAATGATATTTTATCTTCTCTATTGTCAGGCTACAAGAACTTCTGCGTAGATAGTGTGTTTGAAATTTCTGCAGTTAATATGACCGACATCAGTACTTTTGTTTTGTGTATTTATAGACCGCCTGAATCAGATCTTAACATATTTTTTCTGAACTTCGAAAGTGTTTTAAAACATATCACATATAAATCTACTAAATCTCTCGTTATGTGTGGTGATTTCAACGTCGATTTCCTGTGTACATCCTACTCTGCACATTCACCAATTAATCGATTCAACAATCTTATCGACTCCTTCAATCTTATTACTACGATAAACGACTCCACTCGCCTCTCCAGTTCATCTCAAACATTGCTAGATCAAATTATCTTCAAGAATGAAATCTCGTATCTCTCTGAAGTGTTCATCACCGGATACAGCGATCACCTTGCTTAAGTATTGACTATTAAAGATAAACTAAAACCACTTAAAATCCTTTACAAGTTTTCAAGAGAGTTTAATGACATAAATAAATCCATATTTATAAATTATTTGCGTGAAGAAACATGGAAAGGCGTTTACAATTGCCAAAACACCGACGACAAATTTAATGTATTTATCTCAATATTCCTAAAACATTACAACTCTAGCTTTCCCATAAAACACAAGTTAATTAACACAAAAAATACAAAAGATGGATCACCCAAGGGTTAAGAATTTCATCAAATACGAATGCAGTTTATATTATCTTCTCCATTGCCAGGCTTTCATAACTCTGAAATCAACCACCCGAATTCCATGATTATTTTCGTAAATATAAGACTATTCTTCGAAAAGTAGTCTATGCAGCTAAAGTTATGGAAAACGACAGGCATATACTAAAATCGAACAACCGGATGAAAGCCATGTGAAATATTGTTAAAAATTACACGTCAACTTCTGAAAACCGCGAAGAAAATGTTTCTTTACTAAACGATGGCAAAATCGTAACAAATCCTCAGGACATCGCAAATTTGTTTAATTCATACTTTTCAATAGTAGGTCAAATAACAAACTCCATATGTCCAGATCAATGTCCTCCAATTATATCCACCCACGTACCCAATTCTATGTTCATTTCTGAAACTAACACCAGTACATTCATGAGAATCAACAGATCATTAAAAAACAAATTTTCCACAGACGTAGATGATATACTCGAGTTTATTGTTAAATTTTCGTCTCACGTTTCATTAAATCCACTCATAAATACTTTTAATAGTTCTTTATCGGATGGGGTGTTTCCTAATATATTTAAGAGAGCTAATGTGAAACCTTTACACAAGAAAAGAAACAAACAACGTTGGAAATTATCGACCAATATCTCTACTACCCACTTTCTCAAAAATACTAGAATAATTGTTCTATAAGCGTCTTCTAGATTTTTTAAATCAAAAAATAACATTCTCTCTGACGATCAACACGGCTTTCGGAAATCCTTTTCCACTACAAGCGCCATATTTTCTTTCTTAAACGATGTTACCAGATCTCTTGACCGTGGAGAAAATCCTCAGGGTTTTTTTCTTGATTTATTCAAAGCATTCGATGTCATCGATCACGAAATTCTTTGTTCCAAATTGCATTCTTTAGGCATTCGTGAACTTTCACATCAATGGCTAACTTCTTATTTAAAAGGTAGATATCAACAGGTAGAAATATCCTATACTAAAAATAAAATACTTCAGCGTTGTCTTTCAGAAACAAAGCCACTTACTTGCGGAGACCCCAAGGTTCAATTCTCGGCCCTATACTTTTTATTTTATGTGAACGACATATTATCCACATCAGATTGCAAAATGGTTCTTTTTGCTGATGACACTAATTTACTATGTAAACACGCCAATGCTCAAAAAGTTTTGTCTAACCTTTCGACTTGGTTCCATGCAAATCGTCTCATTGTAAACACTGACAAAACAATGTCTATGTCATTTCACAATAGTATCGCAAAATCTTTACCCCAGGTTTCTCTTTCTTTAAAGGGGACACAATTAAAAACTGTTACGAATACAAAATTCTTAGGTTTCCATGTTCAACACAATCTCAAATGGAATTGTCACGTTGACAATCTTAGTTCCCAATTAAGTAAATTGTGTTACGCATTCCGAATCTTAGTTAAAGTAGTTAGTCCACGTATTTCCCGTTGCGTATATTTTGCAAACGTTTACTCCCATTTACGTTACGGCATTACCTTCTGGGGTAATTCCGGTCAGAGTATTCAAACTTTCAGAATTCAGAAGAGGATAGTTCGGATAATTTGTAAATCTCACCCCCGAAACTCTTGTAAACCTTTATTCAAGGAATTAAATATCTTAACACTTCCCTGCATTTATATTTATGAAACGGTTGTGTTTGTTAAGACCGATTTACTGAAGTGCCAACATTGCTTCATATGATCAGTCTCGTTCACGAATACAATACTCGCAATAATAATAATATTCGTCCTATAGTTTTAACCACTCTTTACCAAAAAGGACCATATCATTCGGGAATCGTTCTGTATAATTCCCTCCCCCAAAATATAAAAGATATTATGAAATTGTATCTCTTCAAATCCGCGTTTAAAAACTACCTCCTGCACCAGTGCTTCTACAATGTAAAAGAATTTATTGATTTTAATAAAAATTAAATCCGTCTTGTACTTTATCACGCCATTGCTGCGGTACTTTTAAAATAACTTATAACAATTTCAAAAACTATTTTCTTGCATGATTATGTTGTCTTATGATTTATATTAATTTAGTTTTATGTGTACTTAACTTTGGCACGAGTGTGTACATTAATTCTGTAGCCCTATCCTGGCCCGGGTTTTTCTCCGTTTTTCCTTCAGGTAGAGGCGGATTTCTTACACAGGTTCTCTAGGCTTTGTCTAGGGGCGTGTTTATTGTAACAATAAATCGTGAATTTAGTGTTATTTCAATTCTTATAATTTTTAAACGCTATACTCAGAATAATTTATAGTTCGATAATAATTGGTACAAATTTGTTGTGTTAAATTACAAACATATTGACATTCTATTAGTATAATTGGTACAAATTTGTTGTGTTAAATTACAAACATATTGACATTCTATTAGTATTATAACTCGTAGCTAACTTTTTATCTTATCTAGGAATTTTTTCTTAAATTTTTGAATCCTCCTCTGCCTTAGGACTCTTGATCGGAATTGATAGGATGGTCCCTTGCTTGCTTCCGGAGATTAAATTAGTTTATTGTCTTCCACGTGGTCATACGCAGTTTGTATTGTTTTTCTGACAATAAATTTATTATTATTATTATTATCATCATCATCATTTAGCTGTATAATACATCTCATTCTAATTCGCCCGAAATTTAAATCAGTCTTATAAATACCTAAACTTTTGTACAGTTAATTTTTTTATAATACAAAAATATTTTAACAATAAAAAATCTCAATCGAATTTCCAACCTCTGAGCCTGTTGCTTAGGGTTTCAGCGCGCTCCCTAGTTAATACCAATAATCGCTTAAATATGACCTATAAAAAATTTATTTCGAAGAAATGGTTTGGAGGTTCTTGTACACTAGGCATGGTGAAACCGTGTGCCCAATTTCGAATTTCTGGGTCATTTAGTGTTTGCTCTAGCGAATGTTTAAATGAAAACTCAAAACATGTTTAAATGAAAAATCTATTAGGAATTTCCAAAAAAATCGCTGGGTGGTGCTCCTGAAACCATACTGAAAAGGTCAAGTGCAATTGTTTTTTTATTCAATTTTAATTTGATGGAATCATTGTATTTATCTTATACAAAATAATGGATTGTATTTTCTGAAAAATAATACAAATAAAAATTTGTACTTCGATATTTTATTATTACGTTTTACATTTATCCGTGTATCCATTTATCTTTTAGGAGAAGAGAGAAGAGTTAGTGAGGCAGCAAAAATGTCGAAATAAATAAAACTTATGTTTAATGAGTGCTAAATGTACACGTTTGCGTAATATGCGCCGCACTATGTGCACATGACGGCATGGTTAGAAGTAAAACTCTTCACAATAACGTCTTGAATTAATACATCCTTTGATTTTTTTTATTGTTGAAAAAAAGTTGTAGCTTTACGTAGAAATAAAGTTGCAGGAATAGTGAGAAATTGTTATTTGTAGATGAATGTGGTATGATTTCATTCCCGTGGAATTATGATGAAGCGATGTTGGCGACCCTGTAGTATTTGAGTTGAACATCTAAATAGAACGTCAGTTGTTCTCTCGTCAGCTATCACAGTTTGGAAGTCATAGCATATTATTATTTGACAGACATGGCAAGTGCGGTAAATAATCCAGAAAAAGATAAGAATGCGGAAAGACGGAAAAGGGTAAGAAAGATAGGGTTTTCACTTTTTTTAAATACCGAACATATTTGAGGTGACAAGTAGAAACTCTGAATTTCTATTTATTACATTCTTGAACTATATTGTTTTGTGAGTTGGGTTCATTTTGTTTGTGATACTTATGGGTTATTGTGTGAGATGAAAGCGATTCGTTTGTGTACAAATTAAAATGGTTGTAGGTTTTCCTGGGACAGCTTCCTGCTGATTTTTTACGTATTACTGAAACATCCCAGCAACAGCAAGAAGCAGCTGACCAACAAACTGCTTTAGCGTTGCAACAACAGTTAGTAGGCATGCCATACAGTCAAAGGAATGCAGGACGGTTGAGTATTACCGTTGCCCAGGTATGAATAACTGGATTATAATTTTATTAGGTATGTTAGATATTGTGTTCTAGTCACCTTTCCTATTCTTGTCAGGCCAAACTTGTAAAGAATTATGGATTTGCCCGAATGGATCCATATGTTCGTCTTCGTGTCGGACACAGTGTGTACGAGACTCATACAGATCCCAGTGGAGGAAAAAATCCTCGTTGGAACAAAGTTGTTCAGTGGTAGGTATCTGAAGATTAAGACCACTGCTGCAGAAACATCCCTGCACATGTCTGTTTACAACATATTGTGTAGTTTTAAGAGTAGAGAAGAGAGTCTTGCCCCATTTATTAAAAGTTTTTATTGTTTATACTGAACTCGAGTTAATTTTTTTTCTTGTTTGGGACTAATGGAATTGTTTCTTTTAAAAAAAGCAGTCTTTCTTATTTGGTTTTCACTCATTACAACTTTTATATGGCTGTCTCAATAAATATTTATAATAATTGCAACTGTGTAGAACATGATATGATTATTGATTTCCTGAAAAATTAACATAGTTTGATGAAAATTAAACTACTCTTATCCCTGCAGCTAAAAGGTTATGTATTGTTATTTCTAGCTATGGGTTTTCACTAGCTTCAAATCTGCAGTTAAAAGCTTTCTAATGCACTATTATATCTATAATGTGAAAGAATATTAATAAAAGAAGTTAATGAGGGTTTCAATTTCCCAATAATTCTTGTTTTCCATATGACTTTGGTTGATGTTAGTGGTGTTAATCCCTCTTAGACTTTATCGTGCTATTGTTATAGTACTTGTGATACTGATTTAATTCCTTTTTCCTGTGTGTAATTTTTAATCCTTTTTATTTATAATAGTTTATTTCTACCTGTACACTACCTTGGCACAGTTGTGCACATCTGTCCCCCATCCTGGCCTGGGTTTTTCTCCAGTTTTCCTTTGGGTAATGGTGGATTTATCATTATTCCCTATGTGGTCAAACGCAGTTTGCAAATTCTTTTTTTTACAATAAAGTTTATTATTTATTTAGGTATTCCTTTGTAGTTGATAGTAATTAAAATTCAATCATGAATTGAATTTTTAATCAAAACTAATTTATTTCTTGTATTCAGAGAGTTACATGGTTTATTGCCTCCCATGTGGTCATATGCAGTTTGGAACTGCTTTTTTGGCAGTGAAGTTTATTTATTTATTTATTTTCTTAACATTCTGATGCTTGTGCCAATCAGTTCCATGGATGTTGGAGTTAGATCTGTTAGATACACTCATCAAATGTAAACATGTTTAATAAATTAGTTATTTACTGTCAGAAAAGCAGTTACAAACTGTGCATTAATGGGGATAATTAATAAACTTTTCATTCTGACTAATTTTGGCATGGTATGTCATTCCCAGTTTCCTAATAGATGATCTGAGTTGAAAAGTGCATTTTACCAACTACTTGGGATTGTTATGGTAATTTAATTTGTGGCTCATTTTTATCACCTGTGACTTTGTCAATTGCATAATCCTAATGCTTGAAACCAACAAAACATTTCTGCAATAACAAAGAAAGAATTTTTTGGACTGAGTAGTTGTGGTTTTGTATGGATTTCTCCAAATGTTTCGTTCCCAGTTGCAGCAAGCATGTTCTTTGGTGATGTAACTGACAAGGACGCTGCACTCATGTAGATGCATTGGAAGTGTCTTACCAGACTTTCAGTTGCTTCCAACGCTTCTGCCCCAGTGTTTTTTTTATTATTATTATTAATTTGGCTGTGAATGCCTTCAGTTTTTGTTTTGTTTTGAAGGACATGTACCTTAGTCATGAACCTTCTGTGAGAAAATGAACTAGAATTGATGACTTTTTTTTTTTGCTTTTTTCATTTCTAAAATTTTCTTCTTGGTGTTCCAATATACAATAAGTAGTGCTCTCTGACCACACTGATATACATTAGAATGAGGGAAAAGGAGGAATCTGATATATTTGCAAGAATTTTGGTGCGGTATCTCATGAGTTGCTGGAACCTCCTTGTTAGCAGAGATTTGCTTAGCAAAGGTTAATGTAGTATTGCCCCTTGCTGTTTCCCAAGTTGGGAAGATATTTCCCCAAGAGGAGTCGATGGAGACTCGAAAGTAGACCCAAAAAAACTATTTTGTGGATCCAGTGCACTAGCACAAATATATCACGAATTTAAGTTTTTAATTTTTTTTTGAAAAATTGTATTTATTAATATATGAAGTCAAGTTTATAAAGTGGTGATGTTCCAGTTGTATTTAATTTTAATTGATGGTGATGACTAATGAATTTGTTTTCCAGCCTTCTTCCCCAGGGAGTCAATACAATACATGTGGAAATATTTGATGAATGTTCATTTAGTATGGATGAACTAATCGCTTGGGCACACATTACAATTCCACCAGCTGTAATGAATGGTGAAACTCATGAAGACTGGTTCCCGCTTAACGGTAAACAGGGAGATGGAAAAGAGGGAATGTTGAACCTAGTCTTAAGTTATTGTGTAAGTATTGTTAGTCTGAAGTTCTACAGGAACTAGAAAGTACCCAGTGGTAAGAGCTTGAATTATTTTGTTTCAGAATGTGCCTCTTCCCCAAACGTACGGCATGTACCCACCTGTTTCTCCTGTCGTGATGGTGCCAAATGCAACTCAGAGTCCGATTTTGGGGGGTCCGGGACTTACGTATACCCCAGTACCAGTTTATACAGCACCCCCTGTGCCATGTGTTGTGGATCCTCCTCGATTATCAGAACAAGATCTTAAACAGGTAATTTCTTAATGCAAGGTTTCTTCACCATAGAATTAGTTTTCCACCCACTCTTGTGTTTTTGAAGTTTTAATCGTAGAAGAGAATTTTTTTAATGTCGGGGATTACTTCTAATGAGAACAAGATGAAAATCTAGTGACTCATTTTGGAGTCACATGTTACCATTGAGACTACTCCAGTATAGATTTCAACTGGGGTTACTCTCACCTACTCCAGACCATTGTTGGTTTGGTACCCAAGATTCCCAGGCAACCCAACATCTGTCACTCCTTTCTTCACCCAATTTGTGTGGTTAGTTGAAAGAGTAACCCTAATGGCCCAATCTCCACGAACTAATAGCTTGCTGGTATCAGTACATCAACAGTTGTGATATGAGAATATTAAAGATTTGCTCATCAGTTATCATGTATTGCTTAAACTTCACTGAAATTAAAATTTTATTTGTTTGTAAATTACCTGAAAAATTGAAAAGTGTTTTACTTATAAAATTAAAAATATGAATACAATACAGACATGGACTAGTTCTGATGGAGTATTTCAGAAGTTTCTGATTATAAAAGTTTGTATTCTTCTTCAAAGTTCTTCATTGTTCATATGTTCGGAGAAAAAAAGTCGACCATCGCAAACTTCAACAAAAACATTTTTTTCTAGTTAATTATGTTGAAAAATGAGGTTTATGCCCATTGATTCCATATTTGTCATATTTTACCATTGAGTGAATCCAAGTCTGTTTTAACATAAATCAAGCCTATATGAACAGAATGAATGCTTACAAAGTACTGTTATAAAGATAATTATTATGTTTTATACGGTAAGTTTAGACTCCTTTCTATTGTTTTCAACCATATTATTATTTTATTTTTGTCAAATGAAAACCATTTTTGAGTTCCAAAACGGAAAATACTAATTTTTT
>NNCF01125962.1:706180-738829 GCA_002313205.1 Laupala kohalensis | reverse complement strand
ATATAGTAGGATTTTAGGGCTCAACTGCAAGTTCATTAGAGCCCTGGACAACTAAATATGTCACTTATTTGACATTATGGACAAGTGTGAACTTTGTTATTTAATACCATTCAAGTTCGTAACGAAAACTCATTTTTGTAAAACGCGATGGACATATATGATGTGATAATTGTTGAAAGGGGGACATAATTGTATGAACCTCACCATAATAATAATTATTTGTTAAAAATAATATTGTTATAATAGATCCCCTTAAAGAGTTCGTACATTTCTTGTTGTGGTCACATAGCCTTATTAGTCATAACTTTTAAATGGACAAGACGTACAAAAAAGCGATTTCACGACTAATTGTCTTGATTGACTATTTCGCCGCAGATTATGTTTTCTTCTTATTGAATATAGACATTATTACCACGATCTTTCACTAATAAATAATGAGGCGCTGACCGTCGTCGAATTAATGAAGGGCTCAATTCAATCTGGCTACTCACCGTGAGAATTCACGTTTTTAATGCTGACCCAAATTCAGATTACACGTTTCAAAAACAGTCCTCTTCTTTGCTTTCCCCCTTCGCGACATTAAAGTTACGTCTTGCGCAGCGATAAGGAACAGATCGGCAGGAGAAACCCGGGGATGAGATATACCCTACATAAATGAATGCGATCTTCAGTACCTGAATCCCTTGACCGCGGGATTGAGTTGGGTATAAGCCTCTTCTTTACGGGACATTTACCTGCTTCACAGAGAATATGACGGTCTTAGACCGCGTCCACACCATGCAAACGGTGAGCTCCAAACTGCTACCTATAGACTTCAAAGAGACGCCGCTTCTTATCCAAACTATACAAACTCTTCTCTCACAAACTAACTACTTTCTCCTTCTCTGGAGTCTTGAGGTAAAAGTAAAAGGAGCTAGCTTACGATAAGACTATTAAGGAGTGGTGTACAAAAAAATGGAAATCTTATATTAATTACTTTACCAAACTTTTTCGGTAATATTTTAATTCTACTAATAATAAGAAGGAAAATGAGTATAAACACGACTTATAAGCTTTATTTATAAACAAAGATATTTAAGATTTGTTTTCAATAATTTCATTACTGATAAGTTCCCACACAAAATGAATTTCAATCATGTATTGATTTTAAAATAAAGTAGAAATTATTCAGCCTGTTGAGTTATCATTTTACAAGAATCACTTAATGTACAAGAACTTTCCTCATTAGAACACTGTCTTCGCAGATTTTTAAAGTATAGAAATTACTTTCCCAGTTTGATTTTAGTCGTCGCATAGATTTTAGACACTAGTGATATTTTATCACAACATACCCTTTCACCACATTTCCGGTGAAAATCCAACCTCTTTGTTCTTATTCTTCGAAAATTGTCGGGAACAGTTCTTGATTACTTCTGAAAATAGGGTCAGGTGGAAATCCTATCTCTTCAGTCGAGTGCTAAGTGACGTGGAGCATCTCAGAAAAACGTATTCGGGAGAAAATATTTGTTTTGAATAATTTCATTGCACACAAAAATCCCTTCCAATTGGTTAATAAGTATTATTCAATATAGATTCATTTGTTTATATTCATTTAATCTACAGACGAAGCATCGCGTTTGTTCATTCTGCATTATATTAATGTAGTCTATGAAATTATCAAATATCTATTTACATTGTTTACATGTATTTGCAAAGACAATTGCGAATATTGAAAAATCACGCTAGGTTTATTTTACTTGTTTCTAAAAACATTTCGTTAATATGTTATATGACGCACTTCGTTTCATTTCCAATGGTATCTTGTAAACTACATTTCGTTGAGATGAATTATTTCATGTCATTGATGCCGTAGAATTGTCGCACGTGGGTCGTATTTGGACTCATTTCATTGGAATTATTTCTTATATTTCAAATATGATCATGTTATTTTCATAAAACAAAAAATATAAAAGTTGGTATAAAATAGTGGACAACTCAGTACAGGAATCATTAATACAGGTAGCATAGGTCGCCTGAAAGGTTTCAGATACAGCTTAACACTAATAGATGTATGAGGGGAGAGGGCTGGAGCTTGTTGCGAATCTTGAACACGTCGACGATTCTTCCAAACCGCTACCTGCTATCGGTGTCATGTCTTTAACAAAGGCATCCGTTTCTCAGAAACCGATTATTAGGGTCCAGTAATCCCAGTTTGTCACCGGGTTTGAACAGTGTGGACGCGACCTTAGAAATTTGTCTATTCTACATGCTTCATGTTATCTGTAGACGCATGCGAGTGCACAATGCGGAAGGTCTTGTATCAGAGCAATCAGTATATAGTGCAGGAACCAAGTAGGTCCGACCTTGTAACAGGTCACGGAGAGTTTATAATTGGTATGCTTTTTGAGTTGGACGTACTAATGATATTGTTGAGTTTCCGACTTCCAATCTTTGCCTCTCGTGCCGCCATCTTGAAACAATGGCGGCGAATTTCACTCTTTCGTATTATTTTGCGTCCAGTACTAGTTACGACCAAAATAGTTATTATAAAAAAGATATATCATTTAATTTCTTGTGAATATTATTTTTTATCAGAATTTCGGTTTCTGAGATACAAGGGATTTAAAAATGTGGCTTTTTTTATAAAAAACTTTGCAAGTGTGATTTGCTCATTATATAATGGGTGGAAACGCCTTCAAGAACAATATAAAAAGAAGGAACACATGAGAGGTATTAGATGTGAAAACATCAATAAGTATTGACCAAGTTAATTTCATGTATTTTTTAATGATTTACTTATTATTGCATCAACATTGAGGAAGTGTAGAAGGTGCGTTTCTTAGTAGTTTCTCCGTTAGACCTAATCCATTTCACATGGTATTGACATTAGTGTTTTAACCTTTCCGATTTTCTCGTTTATAATTTTGATTGGGTATTTTTTGGAATGTCTCTGTACATGAATAATGATTTGTAGTATGACTACAGTAATCTCCAGTGTAAAACCGACTCTAAGTTCTCAGTTGAATACTTAATATTCTAGAATGACTTTTGTGTTAGAGATATTTAATAAGGTCCATTGAATGTAGTCGATGTTTGACGAGAATGGAGTATGTAAAGCTGCTTATCTACACTCTTTAAAGTCCTTTGTCTATTGAAATGAATTTGTGGCTGGAAACTGCATTAACATAGTAGATGGAGTTTATGTTCTTCACAGTGGCATCAAAATGAATCTTTGACAATGATTGCCATCACCTATCTCGAGTGTGTCCAAATTCGTAATAGTAGTAATGCAATCATTGTCTTTGACGGATAAGGACTGATGCAACGAACAAAAGTGGACTGAGCGCTGACGATCAATGAAACAGCTATACTAGTAAATTTCACTGAGTTAATAATTTCCCAGGAGAAAATTTTATCCAAAGAAGAAAAAAAGAAACATTTGACTGCCATTCTTCACAAGAAATAGATGCTAATTTATTGGCTATCCAGCTGTAGAAGGTGCAGATACATGAATTGTTAACTGAGCGATCTCTATGGCTACAGCACATAATTCTGTTTTCATTATCGGAGGAGATATTGACATGCTCGTACTTCTAATAGCTCTGGCGAGGCACCTTACGAATATTTATTTTCGGAAACCTGGAAAAGTTGGGGAAGCGGATATAATGTTCTTCTAGCGTGCGGTATGAAAAGACAGTTCTGAAAATATAATATTTTTATATGTATTCAGTGGGCGCGATAGCACATCAGCTCTGTTCAGTCAGGTATAATGAAGGTTTTGAAGTCCATGGAAGATTGTGAAGTTATGCAAGTTTTCAAGAATAAGAATGGAAATCGTTAAGAGATTCTCACAGTTGGAGAAAATTTTTTGATTGCAGTTTACAGTGGTTCCACAAAACAGTAACTTTAGACAGTCTCCATTCACCCAATCCACATAAAAATGACATTCAATTTCGTGTTTACTAGCGATGCTGCATAATGTCATTCTCTCGCAACGAACTATCAAGTTCAATTACGGTACAACGTTAAAAATGAACAAGAATGAGCATGGGAAGAAAGTAAAATCGAACTTATTCCGATGAGAGCTACAAAGGACCCTGCTCCTGAAAATTTACTAAAACGTATTATTGCAAAACGGAATGTGGTCTAGCATGCGAATGTAAAGAGAAGGGGTTATAGTGGTCTGAATTTTGTTTTTGTAAATATCAGAATCCCACGGAAGTTTTACCTGACACACAGGACGAATATGAAGAAACAACTTTTATTGATAACTTTTTGACAATAAAAGTAATAGACGAGAATTTTGTTTTAATTCAAGAGAATTTTATCCATTTTGCTATCTGTTCCCTCAAAATACCGATTTCTTCTGTGAAAGCTAACATTCTAGTCTGATTATGTGCAAATCCCCATTGTACACGCTGTTTGTCATTCTTTTATTTCAGTTTCCTCAAAATCTAAAAAAATCAATGTCACTTGAAAATTTCATTCAACTCGATATAACAAATCAAATAATAGAATACGAACTATTTTTACTATTTCCTTGTTTTTACTTATCAATCTTACAACATAACATTAATTGTGCACTTATATTTTTTCAAAACATTTGCTTTGTGTGAAGAAAAGCAAATATTCATCCAAAGGATTGGATTGTGGGTTCGCTTCACAATAAAATTCTCAAGCTTAAATCATACAAAGCTTAACTTTTTATAGAAATGAAACGTCACCAATACCATCTACATTTACTTTGTATGTGAAATTCAAAATTATAAACAACAATACTACATGAAGATGTGCATTCCTATTCTATATCCGTCAAGTGAGATTAAACATCATGCTTGCGCTCATTCTCCTTTAGAGACTTTCTGTGATGAGGTTGAGAGGGGTTTTCGCGCGATGCTTCTCACACTGCTTGCATGTTCTAATCAAACTTGTGAATGCCTAATTTTGTGACATGTAGTGCTTTAAAAAACATACATTTTGTGACATGTAGTGCTTTACAAAACAGCCTCAGCAAAGTCCTCTTTTTGGCTCAATTGAGTGTGAGACTATTCGTCACTCCTGAAGTGCATAAATGTTGGCTGATATTACCACACTATGATCCAGGCAGCTGAACGTTATTCTATACGTAACTGTCGATTCCATCCTACGTGTACCATAAAGGGTGGTTTGGGGCTCATGGGGATCGTGAAGGCATAGTCACGTTCAGTTCTCGTAACACTCGGGGATACTGTGCATACTTGTCTTTGGGATACCTGGTGAATCGCGTAAAACAAACTACTTTTGAAATCCCGTTGATGGCGCGTAATGCAGAGAGGCGAATTGTGTCTGTCGCGGGAGCGGTGTAGGTTTTGCGTTAGCTTTGGACATCCGGATAGCGTTTAAAGAGCATTGCTCGGACGAGTCGTTGAGCCCTTCATGTCCTTTCGATCCTCAACTTTACGGTTATCGTTTTTAGCCCCAGTCTATTAGCAGAGCTACTCACTGAAGGTCCCCTGGACTAGACAGAGGTTGCCCTATCATTGGTGGATGGGTGTCCGCCGGGGTCTCTTGCGAAATTCCCTACTACTTTGTGTAACGAGATCCAGGGTTGCACACAAGATCCTATTTGAGAACCCGTCAAGTAGTCAATCCGAGCTCCCCCACGAAAAGATGAACTGCTCCTATCTACGTCGTGACTGCGTCGTGGCTCCTGTAGCGGACTGGTCAACTCGTATTAAACAAGCTTCCTTGTTAAGGTAGACGAGTCGCCGTTCGGAGATTCTTGCGAATCTTCCTACCGTTTACCTCTCAAAGAGAATCGATCTTTTACCCAAGGGTCTGGGGTGGGGGGTATGATAATCTCTTGGTTAAGGGTGAGTGCTAAGTGGTCCACAACACACACCCACGATTACCGTCGTGACTACGGCGAGTTCCTTTCGAAACTAGTGTTACATGAGTTACCCCAACAAGGTGAGACGAGTGACCGTCGGAATCTCTCGCGAGGTTCCTACTCGTGTTAGACATGTTCCCCTGTCAACGTTTGACGAGCAACCGTTCGTGGATTCTTATCGAATCGGCCTCCCTCATTCGTCGCATGGTCTGATCCGTTGCCCAGGGATCTGGAATTGGATACAGAGACCATGGGTGCTAGCCGAACCGGAGCTCTAGATTTCAAGGCATGTTGTTATTCGATTGAATGTCGTCTAGTCATCAAGATCCGTTCGCTAACAACATAACTTGAAGGAGGATGGTGCCAAGGTCCACATGACAACGTACTGAATGTAAGTCGCACACTTGTCGTTTCAGGTAGTGAATTTATGATACCTGAAGTTGTATATTCCACTCCTGACAATTTTTGTATTGTCAGATGAGTGACTAACATCGTTCTTGAATTAGTTTACACCAGACTGATTACTTAAAAAGAGTAAGAATTATATCTGCACACTTTGCTTATGTGACCTTTCTTGCTCACTAATGTAAGGAAGTGGTACCGGCCGACACATATTGCCTGATGGCAGTTGTGATTATTCAAATTTTTATTGTATTACTTAATATTTCTTTATTCAACGAACAGGGTCTTGTTTCAACAGTGTCCAACTGCAGTGGTTTTTTTCGTAAAGTCGAAATTTTTTACTCATTCACGTGCAAAAACAATTTTCCCCTTAAATGAGAATGTTAGATCCTTTTTCTTTGAATCTGTTATACTGGGTTTGTACCATTGGACTAAATTAGCACTCGGAAAATATAAGTTAAACTGTTTGTTAATATTATTTCTTGGTGAATGCAAACAATTCTTTTCTAAATATTTACTTTGCAAGATAGCATAATCCACAATTATTTTGTTATGAAAAATAAATGATATAGTCGTAAAACCGACAGTATTGTCTCAATGGAAGACGCTTCACTCCCGTCACATTGCAGAGAGTGAAACCGTGAGTGGGATTTCCCGTTTGGTCGAACAGGTTTAGGTTTTCCTTACCCGAAACCAATGTTAAATGGCTCCTTACATTTCCTGACAACTCAACATATCGCGAAGCATCTACGACCAGATGAAAATGTCGACAGACCGGGATTAGAGCCCGAAAAACCTGTTGGGTCGTCAGTGGGTACTTGTGTCCCGCATTAGTAGATGTCGCAGGTCCGCCAGATAAGGCCAGATGGATGTGGTATTTGTAGTCGAAACCAGACAAACAGTGTAGAGTACAAAACCCTTGCGGCCAGAGCAGGTGTTCCCGGGTTGGAGTTCCGGTCGGTCGCCATTTTCACCTGGCCGTAGATGATGCAACTTTTCCTCCTTGAGTAGATTCTCGGAAGTTAAGAGTCAGTATATTTCCTTCCCAGTTCTTTCACACAAATCATTTGGATATGTTGTGCAGTGGGTCTCCTGGTCTGAACCTCACCATATCATAAATAAGACATTAAATATAAAGAAATAATTAATAACCCTTATATGTTCAAATAAAGGTCTATAGGGAATAGTATTGAGCCGTTATACGTATGTATTTGTTTAATGTTGAAAGGAAGCCACAATCAGCGCTTTTAGTGAACTTTTCTGGCTTTCTTTCGTATTGATGTCTCAAATAGTTAAGTGAACATGATGAGGGATCTTACCTGAGAAAAAAATCTCCATACTCTTGGGGTGGAATACAGAAGGGATGTAGAGGAAGAGAACCTTAAGAAGCACGCATTGTCAGAAGAATGGACAAAAATGTATTTATTTCTCTAAAGTGAATTATTAATCAGTTGAAATCATTTCTCTCATTTATTCACGTAGTCACAATGGATACTTCGCCATTATAACAACTCAAAGTTGCATTGTCATTAAGCACTTTTACCTTAAATTTATAATCACCGATTAAAAATGCTGTCTGAAGTAAAGGTAAATCGAAATTTCTATTTAAAGAGTATTCACCCTAGAAGAAAAGGTAACAGTTTTAATACATGCTTTCTTGTAACTTCCTCAATAATATTATCATCCAATATATACGTAGTATATTGGAAAATATTTAAACAATGATTCATGAAAATATTTTTGAAAACTTGGCATCTAGGGAGAAATTCAGTATTTGCATTACCTACTGCATGAGTTTTGTAATATATCACCAAACATAAGGTAATATGAAGGGTGAATTGGAATACAAGTTATCTTATTTATATCACAGTCCTTTGGTTCCGTTCATTAATTACGTAACGCAAAAACTATCAAAGCGCTTACACTCCCCTCCCCACGATAACGCACCTGTGAATACCCTTCCCCATATAATTACGTAACTCTAGTCCTACCCCTCCCCGTAAAGAAAAGTTTTTGTTGCTTTACGGAAAATGCGGGGACAAATTTTGATATTTTGACTTAATTGTTCGTTCTTCATTGTTCTGTACTCTCTCTAAGAAGTTGAGTACGTGAATTACGGTAACAAGAGTGGTGGTTAAAAAGCGTCCTTCCTCGCCATAACGTAGGGAAACGATGTACAAATTTAGCCCCTCCCCTCGGTGTGCGTTACATAATTTTAAAGAGCCAAGAACAAAATGTATCACTACAACGTTAAAATTAGTTATTTTATATTTATTGAGTTAAGTAACAATAAATTGTATTGTAAAGGAAATTAAATATTTGATTTAGGCTACAATAGCTACCAGTTTCTATAGCAAAAAACAGCTATAACTTACGGTTGATTTTTGAGATACTATGCACCTTTCTAATTCTGAGTCAGCACCCAAATTCCCCCAAAAAATGCAAATTTTATTTACGCCTCTAATCAATACTTTGTGCTAGTAATTACTTTAAAATCATTCGACTTCGTTTTGTACTCATACTTACCGGGTTTATAGGGCAACCACATGGAAGTTTCAATTCATCAGCTATTCTATTGTATTCTTTAGTACAGATTGAACATAAGTCAGGATAATTACAAGATCCAACAGTATTTGAAATACAAGGCATTTTCATCCAAGTGCCTAATGTTTTCTTTGACATTTCAACAGTAGCCTGGAATGTTAGAAATCATGTAACAAAAATCACTATAATAAGTTTGAATTGCTTTTTGTTCCTTCAGTTACCTTCAAAGGAGCATTCAGTATTTGTTTGATTGAAGTTTTAATATTTAGTTTTAAATCTCCTGATGATGTATCGATGTTGAGGTTTTGTATTACAATTACTGGTTCTGGTACGCAAATTTCATACTGTAATCCTTTTACTGCCATTTTCAATCCCTGCAATTTTAAAAGGACAAAATCAATATTGCTTCCAAAAATTAAAAAGGTTTTGATAACATTAATGAAAAAATCATATATGTGTCAAAGTGCTTTCTTTAGGATTAGTCCGAATTAGAGCCGAGTCGTAAGGTAAATTTTGAGAAGCATCAAGAGCATTCTGAAACGTTGAATATTACTAAATATAATTGAATTTTTATTGGAACCTGGCTTTTTACTACAATGAACAAGGAAATAATTAGTACGAATCCGTTCATATACGTTTCTTTTAATGTATCATTGTTATATTAATACATCGTGCGGAGAGCTGCCTCACGACAGCTGTGGCGTAATTATGCAAGTTGTCGAGTACAATCTACTTTGCACCTTCTTTTGACAGAGCTGTGGTTGCTTCTTATCCATCAGTTAATATTAATATGTTAATAAACAATTAATATAAATCGATTTATATTAATAAATACTTTATAAGATATAAAATAAGACAGGGAGAGGAAATGAGAATAGATGATAAGCGGATTACAATGACAGATAAAGGATGGAAAGAACAAATTGGAAAAGCGCTAAGCTGTTGCTGGGACATAAGATGGCGAAATAAAACGGAGGGAAGACAAATGTTTAAGTTCATCAACAATGTGTATTATTATTAGCCGTAGAGCTCCCGAAGCGGAAGACGCTGAGTATGATTCATGATCATTGATTATTGGACTTGGTGTTTTTCTTGTTTTTCCTGTTTGCCCACCAGCTTTTCATCTTTTGAGAAAATGCAGCTTTTCTTTCTTCACTCCATCTTGTTCCAACTCTTGGAGCTTTTACCTCTGGAATAATTTCCCATTCATTTATTTTTGTTCTAAAACTATTTCGATTGGTAATTTCATTATCAGTAATTTCTGCCAGAACTAGATCTTTCTTAACGTTTTGAATCCATTCCCCTCCATTGACAAGCGAAGCTACATATTTTACCATTCTTTTTGTAATTCTATGATCGGGAAGTCTCATGATATGACCAAAAAATTTTAGACGTCTTTTTCTCATGTCTGTTACAATATTTGAATGTTGCTCAACTATGGTATTTTTTTGTAATCTATAACCATTTTCCGTCAATCTTGGACCGAGAATTTTTCTTATTATCTTCCTTTCCTCTTTTTTCAAATTCTCTAAATCGGCTTTCCTGTTGAGGTTCAGGGTCTCACTAGCATAAAGCATTGATGGTTTGATCACTGTGTTATAGTGTCTAATTTTTGTGTGAAGAGACAAGCATTTTTTATTATAAATAAACTGCACAAGCCCTAGGCCTTTACGAGCTTTCTTTATTCTATCCTGCTGTGAAAATCTCTCTGAAATAACTTCTCCTAAATATTTAAAAAACGGCACCCTGTTGATGTGTATTATACATACAAAAACCGAAAATGGTTTATACAAACCCCATATACGTTACACATTTTGACCGGACACGGGGATTTTAAGCAATATTGGCACAAAAGGGGGCTTACAGATGAAGAAACGTGTACTTGTACAAAAAACGACAAAGATACAGTGCATCATGTTTTACACGAATGTGAATATGTTGAAGAACAACGAGGACAGTGTAGTACGTTACAGAAAGAGGGAATATACATCTTACATGACTTGAGTGAATACATTAAAACAAAGGAACTTTTCATAAACTTCGATATGTATATAATTCAAATGATGCAGATTCGAAAAGAAATACTCGCTAGATAGTGATGCTCCCGACCTCCTAGCGGTGGGGACGGGAACACCTCTGTTTGTGTATTACAGGTGGCAAAAAACGGACAATATGAAAAGAGGACTATAAATCGATGATGTAACCTATATTTGAGGAAAACAAGAATAAAAACAGAAAATAAAAACGAGAAAATAAGAAAAGAAGACCCAGGAAATTGCCGTCTGGTCTAGAAACAGGGTTAAAAATAATGAAAATGAAAAAAAAAGTACTCTTCCTGGTTTTAGATAGTTATATTAAAAGCCATCTGACGTATGTTTTCTGACGTATTTTTTTTGTGCAGTACTGAGAGAAATTGTTTCATGTTCCATATGAGGGAGATATACGATCTGTTAGATTAATTAATTACGATCTCTTAGATTAATTAATTAATCAATTAATTACGAGGGAGATGAACTACGGATTTCTGCGATTCCGGAAAATACAAAAACCCCGAGTCTTTTTCGTAGTGAGACTGTAATCGCAAGGCATATGGTCAAATATTATTTTGTTGAAATTTACGAGAAAATTACGTCGCAAAACTATATACCATCTTGATCTGGGTTTTTCTTCGGTTTTGAGGTGGATTTTATGTACAGTATTTCAAGGATCTTGCATAGGGGTGGTGGTCTATTGTAATAATTAATCACGAATTTAGAGTTATTTTAATAGTTGCAATAAAGAATATATTCCAAATAATGTATATTTCGATAATATTGCTCACTTGTGAGCTATTTTTTGCGTTTTATTAAGTACATTTTTGTGAGTATTCTCTTTTAACACGTAGCTAAATATTTATTGTTATCTAAGGAGTGTGCTGAAATTTTCAATCCACCTCTACTTCAGGAACCCTGATCGGAATTGATGCGATGGTCCCTTGCTTGTTTCCAGAGAGTAAATTAGTTTATTGTTCTCCACGTGGTCACACGCAGTTTGTGACTTTTTTTCTGACAACAAATTTGTGTGTTTATTATTTTAGGATACAACAAAAAAATCGAGGGAGGGATATTTCTTGTTTTTTTGCTTTCTATGTAACGTGTTATTCAGTCAATTAGCGGCACATACAATTTCCAACTGGTTCTCATTATCAGGTATTTTAACAACGTATAATTATATCACACATTTTTAAGGACAACAGTAATGGTGAAGATCGCCGAAACTCATGTAATATACATTCTCATCTTTTTTGCGGCAAGTAAATGAATGTAATTATAGCTATTCTTTAAGGGCTGTAAATTTTAGTTTGAAGCTTAGAAATATCACTCTTTATCGCCATATTTGCTTTTAAAACAAGGACGGGGTCATTTGAAAATCATCTACACACAACACACTTTTAGTGACTCATAAAATACAATATAGGTAGCGATGGCATAGGACTGGTTCACGCAAACCTGTTCTTAAAATTATAAAAGTTTTCGTTGAATTAACCAAAATTACTTTTATTTATTACTAGCTAATTACTCGGTGTTGTCCGGGATTATTCTTAAACCAATGTTGTGTTATTCTAAAAAGTGAAATCCATCCTCCATATTGTAAGATCAAAAAATTTTACGTACTGATTGAAAAAAAAATTTAGCATCCTAATTTTACAAATTCATAAAAACACAAATTTATACTTGATTGTTCCCACCATTCCAGTTTCACCTCCAGTAGCAAGAATAAATAAATTCTTGGATGATACCACCCTTGAGCAAGGAACAAATCAATCGAAACGTCACCAATTAGCTCACACTTCACTTCAAGAAGAATTCACTACAAGAAAATAGTTAATATTCATTTTCCTAAGCATCCAAGTATCACCAGTATAGCCGCCTATCCACCGCCAAATAAACCTTTCTTATCTACTGCTATTTCTATTATCTGTTCTAAGGGCAACAATGCATTGATACCTTAACACGAAGCATTTATCATGGCGCTGCAGAGATATACATGCAGCAGCATTTCTCCTTCGTAAATTCATTTCAAGTAATACTAAAAGAGATATCCATGTCAGGACCAATATTTTTTTCATCAAATCGTTTTGCAACTATTCTCACCATAGCTCTTGACAATCTAAACACGCAATTTCATGATTTCTCACCTGGGCCACGATCGAGTACTTTATAACTGGCCAAATTACCCCAAATATACTGCCATTCTCTGTTCAACAAATATATTTGACCCCCCAAAAATTAGGTGGTTAGACATTGTTTAATTTAAACAATTTTATGTCTCCCGTTAGACGCGGCTGTTTTGCATTTTTCTGAATCGCAGGAATCCGAAGCTCGTCTCCCTTAAAATTAAATGATTGTGTATCTCCCTCCTACGGAACATAAACACAATTTATCTCAATGCAGTACGAGTATAATTACTTCAGAAGACTGCACACGTTACATGTCACCAGATCTGAATCACCTCCAGCGAACTGCACTCTCTGTGGATTGTTACAATATTCCCTAGATTCATATGAAAAGTATACATGTTTCCATTTTCTAAATATGTTTGTGGAAAGCTACCAAAATAATTATCAAATCCCACTAAAATCGTACAATCCTAAAAGTTAATTCAAGACTCGTCCAAAGTAACGACAAAAAGGCAAAGTTAATAGCTGAATACTATAACTCGATTTTTCGAAATGACCCTGTAAACGGTGTTACTGATTCGGTTGTCACATGATATATCAATGTCTCAAATTTTCTCATAGCGTGTACAATATTGGCGTCATTCAGCAGAGCAGGGATCCCCCCTCCTCTTCTAACATTTTTACAATTTAGAAATTCAAATTAATAGCATACTAAATGGGTTGATTGCTATTCACTTCATTATCTTGGTCAATGTCAGCTATACAAAATATCAGGTCCATCCAAACAGTAGCAGGTCTTTCTTAAACGTAAGACACATTTTGAGGTAGATTATTTGAAAGAGACAAATCAAAAATAATAGGAGAATTAGTAAATCATGGACATTAAATTTATAATGGCAGATGAATTAAATATGGGTTTCGAGAACGAACGGATGTGCTGCTACATTTTAGTATGTTTAAGACTGAGGCCACACTAACAGTAAAAACTTCGCAGTGTCGGACGACACATCGAACGCATGTTCTTGACGGGTACACGAAAAAGACTGTTGTCCGTTTCTGTACTCGCACAGTACGGCGCGGACGCAAACTATCGTACGGCGTATGCGCAGATAAGACTTCGTCAAGGCATGCCTTTCTCTTGATCCCTTCAGTATGCATTTCTCCACAAGCTCCTTTTGAAAATATGGAAATCGAAGACAACAAACACTGTGTGTTCAGTTCTTGGCATGCGTTCCGTCCGACATTTTCTGGCTCGCGACAGTCTTTTAGAAACGCACGACAGTAGGTTGAGAGGGGAGCCAAGCATGAAAAATCATGATAGTAATTATTGATGTAATTGTCAGTAATATCACGTTTTAAAGGATGCTGAATCTGAATATGGTAATATTTTTTGCAGAAAATAGAACGAAAATGGTCAAAAATTGCTCTTAAGCCAAAAATGAGAAAGCAATTTTCCGTTCTACTCGCGATCATGTGGCCAAATATGAATATATCTCTTTTAAATTTTAATTATATAATATTCCATGCATGCTTTCGGAAATATCTTGAGTTTTAAAGTCGCCAGACATTTTCCGACTTGAGTGAACCATTTTACGAGTTCGGGAAAAATTTTAGTGACGACGTTTCGAGTTTCGAGTTCTTACCTACATCATATTAAAACACAAGGTAAAAGAAAGTTATAGTTCATAATATTCAATAACAAAAGTAAAACGTCTCCATCCATGGTGCAAGCGAGGCGCGCGTAACGTTTTTAGCACACCAAGACCTATTTTTTTTGCCTATTTCTAAAGTATTTGAAATATTCTTGAAGTTTTCGTTCGTTATTTCGATATTTTGCTATTTATTGAATGTTATGAATATTTGTTTTGATAGAATTAGGAATAATTCTAAACATAATCTGGCAAAGAGTCCTGAACTTTCTTATATTAATGGGCTGTAACTGGATTTATGACATATATTTGTACCAGAACAAATAAAGCCAAAATATTGTATATTCAGTATAAGAAAAAAATCACATGTTTGGTTAAAGAAACCAGGCGGAAAAAAATGTCTTCATTATACAGTCAAATAATAAGAGCAAAGCAATGTGGGAGGTAATAAGAGAATGCTATGTAAGAAGTCGGCGGACACAATGTAAAAGTAATTTAACACCAAGCAAATTTAACGCTTTTTTCATGCACAAAATTTTTCATTTAAATTGTCTCGGCAGTATCATATAAAAATTGTAACAACAATTCTTTGGGCTGTCTGAAATCAGTTTCAAGACCATCATGTTCTTTTAGCTTCAGATTAGTGGTTGAAGCTGAAATTGATAAGGTTTTGGTATTTATTTGTTTAAATATTATGATGTTTTATTTTTGTTTCATTATATCCAAGTGTATGATCGACTACTAGAGCGATACGAAATTGAGAGTCGTTGTGATTTTTTATTGATTGTGTAGTATTTTTGTAGATGTAATTTTGAATTATTGTAGTACGGGCATGGTACGGTCATGTGTCTATGCACTAGGTTGATGTCAGAGCTCCTAAAGAGAATTTTAAGTATTTTTTTGTTTTGTAATTGTGAATCTTTTTGAGTTAATTATGATATAGTTGATAATGTGTCCGTCTACCTATCCCCGCGTTCCGTTGTAAGATCCGAACAACAGGTTATTATTGTTAGAATCTTACATTGTGTCCCCGGATCCTGGGACATTATGACGCAGTCGTCTTGAACTAAAATTTTGAAAATTGTTATTATTTTGAGGGAGGATCAATTTTAGGCCAATACTACTCTGCATAACAGTCTGGAACCGTTCAGCAATTTTGATTCTCTTCTCAAAAAAACAAAAAAAAAAGATTTTTTTCACCGCCTTGGCACGGTAGGTTTAACTGATAATCCGAGGCGTAAACTTGTTTTCTACTACAATTAACTTCCATTATTAACATCCTTTTGGTTTTAATTTTTAAAGTTAAAAATTATTTTATTTATGTTATTGCAATTACTTTTATGCTAAGGGTATAGGAGGAGTAATGATATATGCGTGTATATTGAGCGTGTTTGATCGTATGAGTGTGTTTCTGTAACTGTTTGTAAGCGAAAATGTGTTTGTGTATGTGAATATACATACATATGAGCCTCATGTAGATAATTAATTTCTTAAATCTAATTTCTTTCTCGTTGTAACCATGTGTTATAATTTTCGAAGCATTTTATTCCGTTTGTGTTTGTATTTATAGATATTTTTATAGTTATTGATGATTTGTTTATTAACTTCGCATACTTATTTTATTATGTATGTATTCTTTTCTATCTGCCACCGATCATTGCTCATTAGCTGACTAATAAATTATTATTATTATCAAATTAAATAAATAATAATATACATTCAATTTGTACCACCTGACGGCGACTTCAACATAAAGTCGAAATGTTGTGAGTTTTAAATCACAAAATATATACTGTTCGTCCGTGAAATGTCGTAATTCTTTAATTATTTAAATATATATAATAGATTTATGTAATTTAGTATTGAGTATTTCGTGGGGAAATACAAGGAGTGGACTGCCGAATGGGATTTCCCGCGAGGTTGAGTGGAGGTACGCGAGGAGCATAATATTTTCTCTCTTCTCCCATTCCCTTGTCTCAGTCAAAACTCCAATCTTAATACCTGTTTAGATACTCACTCGAATTACATGGAAACAATACACCTATAACAAAATAAGTAAACCGGAGATTATAATAGCTCCGAGCCATAATCAACAAGCAAAATCTTCTAAGAAGGAACTTTTTTTCCTTGGGGCTTTAGGGCTTGTCAAAGTCAAGATCATTAGAATCCTTATTATGAGAAGGAACTGTGCTCTTACAGCATTACCTAGTGGTGCAAAACCATTCACATACTTTCTCATATACGTTTCTCCGTCTGAAGCATAGCATGAGAGAGAAAAACATAGTGAAAGGGTCATTTCTGGCGTGTGGTCCTCTATATTTTGGTCGTCTTCCTGTGCTTTATTTATGCTCAAAGTCGCTAGATGAACTTATTACTATCTTTTATTTGAAAATTGAAAGTAAAATAAATATTCAGAATATCATTTAAAAACATATAGCGACATATATTAGTCTTATAAGTATCGTAAAAGTGTTATGTAAATGTAATTTCGTTGTAGACAGAAATTGACGTATTTTCGTATATACAGTGCGTTTACTGTTCTCCTATGTATTTTATCATCATTACTTTCATTTCAATTTACGAAAAGTGTATTCTACGTCTGCTTGGTCCATTTACACTGCAAAATATTATTCAAGCTTCTTGAAATAGTAAACTAATATGTAAGTGTAGCAGACAGAAATTATTTTACTGCGTCTGTACCAAACTTTCGAGCGAATACCACTAATGCGGATGTATTGCATACTAACTGTACTTTACACGCAGAAAAGTTAAGTAAAATCGTTGGAGCCTTTTTTGAGAAACATTTAAAAGAGTACTTCGCCCTTCATGTAAAGAACCCTTTGTTTTAAAGTAAAGAAAAGCAGAACACATGCATCGACAACAAGTAAATTCTACGTAAATACGAATTAAATTGATTCATCCATTTACTCAGAATCGCTGCGCATAGACGGACAGACGGACGGATGGACGTTAAGCCAAAAACCACTTTTTCGGAATCAGGGATTGGCAAAACGTATATTTCCGCGCGAAATCTCGCTTTCGAATTTTTTTACGATTACAATACTACCTATATGAGAAAGTAAAAACAATTTTTCTTCGACTTGTTCTCTATGCATACCACGTATGGTATCATATAATGTTAATGGCTCATTAATTGCGGCAGGGTTCATCTGAAACAGAATGTTTTATACGAATGTAGGTGTTTTTCCAATATTAGGTACCATTTTCTTAATCTCCAATCACTTTTTCATGTATCATTTAACGTCCACAAGTCAGATCTCTTAAATCTAGGTACTGACACTCCTATGTTTCTACGACGTCGTAATAGATTCTCTCTACATAAATTCCATTTCCGATTCTCCTACATCACGTATTCCTAAATAGTGACCCTCCTTAAATAGATAACCTCAACAAGTCACTTGAGATGGGAGTAATGTTTTCGGGAGGCTCCGACTGGGTACTTGGATTTCTGGTAAATCATTGTTGAACCTTGAGTCTGACCAATGGGTTTCATCGATAAAGGAGAAAGTGAATTTTTTCCTTTCTCTGTGAAATAAAAAATAAATGGAATATGTTACTGTATAGAACCTGTCTTTATAGAACCTTTTCCTGGAAATTTGTGATAGATGATTTTTGACTACTGTTATCACAAATGTGAATAAATGTTACAGTTTTTCAAGGTAGGTGAAAGGCACATAGTGAGAGCTATATACCACGAACTAAAAATAATATTGAAGTTATATGTATATAATGTTGATTATAAACGTATGAAAAGGAGCAATAAATATAGAGAAATAATTTGCTGCATTTTTATGATAGGGATTTGGAACCTAAAAAAATTAAAATGAACAATTTGATTGTAGACTTTAAATTTGAAGTTTATTTTTTTAAGAAACTTATCAAATCAGGGAGATATATCCAAATAATGGTGGATCGAAGGAGCCAACATGATCCTTTCCCCAAACGAAGAAAATAGTTTCTAAAAAAAAGTTCTTTATAGAATTTGAATATTCAAATAGAAAGTAAGAATTAATGAAATCTTCCAGGTAAAATGACATCGTTCGTCAAAAAAATATCAAGGTTATAACTAGATTTTTTCGTGGAGGGGATAGATACTGTACTTTAAAAAAATAATTCTTCGAAAACGATCGGAGTAATAAACAGCCTACATAGCAATAAAACTAAATAAATAAATAATTTAAACATACAAAGTAAAACATGCATAATTATAAAAAATACACTTTAAGCAGATCAATATGTATAAAAATATTTATCCTCACACCATAAAACGTTTACTGCCTAATTTGATGTCAGCTCATTCAACTACAGATGACAGGAATTATAATCCATTATGAACTCTTTGCATTTGCCTCATAGGCAGATCTAAAAAAGGCGCCAAAAATATTGTTTTGATCTGAAAGAGGTGCCTTTTTTGCGTAATATCTCAATAACGGTGCGACGTACAGAAATGGTCTTTAGCAATCTGTACGCATAATTTAATGTACAATAAAAGGTTTATATATATATATATTNATATATATATATATATATATATATATATATATATATATATATATATATATATATATATATATATAATTTTGGTTTTTAAGAAACCAGAAGTGAAGCGCGTTGTGTAAATGAAGTCGAGCTATCCAGATTCTATTCCCAATGCATTCAAAGTCAATTCTCTACTTTGGTTTGCTTTCATGTGAGTTATCGACAAACTCGTGTGCTCGTGAGTTATCGGACGAACAACACTATTCACACATACAGACATACGACATTGGACATCATCGTAAAAATTTGCAAATAGACTCCTCTGGATCCGATTCGTATAGATCTGAAGTGCCTAAAATTGGCTTATTTTATAGAAAGAAAACTCTTACTTTTTTTCATAGCGTTTTCTAGGAGTATTATATTGTCTATGTGCGTATATTAGAAGTAATACAATTAGACCTTCTCGACCGTTGACATTTATCTGGTACGTCTATGTCCTCGTACGTCTAAGTTGAAAATGTTCTCTCAGCATTGTGTGTAGGTATTCGAAACAGATATTTGTATTGCAGGGATAAAATTTGCCGTCTAGAAGATTTTTTTCCTTCCCCAATCAATTGTCCACATGTTCAACTCAACTTGTAAGTGAAGTGTATGCATGTTTCAAAAGTCTTTCCATGTTTGTCGGTGTTTTCTAAACATATGATATATTTTCAACATGCTTGACAGCAGATTTGAAGTCAGGAAGAGTAGGAACTGAATATTTTTTTCAGTTTCAGATTGTTGGTGAGCATATGTTAATGAATGAAGTAAATGTAGATATTTTGAAGGATAAAACCAAAAATGTGGTGTGGTAGAGATAACAATTACTATATATTTGTAACACTAAACATATTTTGATCAGCATATCAATAGTTGACATAGACGGCATAGTTTTTCAAAATATATTTTACTTTTTAAATAAGATGTAATAAATAATTATTTATTCTCTGGTGTATCCCAGAATAATATCATGTTAAATAATAACATTGAAATCCTAACGTTAAAAAATTTAAAGTTCATTTTTTTGAGGGAAGGGGGATGAACAGCCATTTCCTCCGGGTGTGGATTTACATGACTAACTCTCCAGCGTCCACCCCTGGAAAGTCACATGAGCGCAGGGCTGTAAAAACCCAGTTTGTGAAGTGTCCTGAAGTCACCGCGTGGTATGAAACTGTTAAATCGAAATATTTTTGGAGGATGAAGAGAAACTGCGTATAGCAAACGAGTGCTTTGAATAAGTGTAAATTTATCTTTCATCATGATTATAATCTCTTTATGCCACTCGATTGATAAAATGCACCTGGATAATATTTATAATAGACGAGAATGATATTTACAACTGAACAAATAACGACCACATTCTGTATTTGCGAGGAGGATTCCGTTTTTCTGTACAGGTAAGTAGTGCGTCATCGCTAGCGTAGCAAATGATTGGATCACCGAAGTCGATTAGGTTCGAGTTGATGTGTCTAATATATCTACCCAAGCTATAGGAAGGAATCCCTAGGATGAAAGCGAAGCGGGAGAGAGGACTGTGGATATGGGGAGGTATTCGACAAATTTTGTATTTGTAAGTTCGTTTACCGAAATCAATATATTTTTAAATTTACTCGTACGTTAGAAGTTGGGTTGGGATTTTCATCGTAAATAAAATCTAGTTTAATCTTCCGATATAACTCATTACAGAATTGAACTTGGGAGTGAGGTGGGGGAACTTGATCGTATAAAGGTTAAAGAGAGAAAATTTTGTCCAGGAGATATAATCAACATCTTTAATTTACGAAAATAAAAGGTGGGTTATCTAAAATATATCTTTAACCTTATCTTACTCTTATTATACGAGTAATAATTCTAAGTTCCCGTAAGTTCCCGCAAATCGTAATCGCAAATTGTAAATCGGTTTTCGTTTGTGAACGAAACACAGTTCCTTCTTCTGTCTGAGATACATCCGCTCCCACCTACAGTCATGACATTTGACTTATGTGGAATGTTGTACACTGAAGCAATGAACAGCACTCGCTACCGATGAAATTATTAATGACAAATTTCCCAGTAGCGCGGGCACCACTCCGTGACACCTGGATGGTCATCGGTTTCGGTATTCCAAGAAATAATAATTCATCCGTAAAATAAAACGTAAAAAGGTAAAATTTGAATTATTTTATTAAAATTTGTTTGAAAATATTCGTATATTGACTAAATGCGAGCTTCGTTCTGTACCCTAGTAAAATAAGACTAAAAGTAAAAAATGTTGTTTTTAAATATATTTTTAACGTAAATTTTATTAAATTAACTTATTACATTAATTAAGAAAAATCTCTATAATTCTTTTTTTTTTAATTTACTGAAAATTGTTTTTATAGTGAATAAATCCGAGCGTAACTCGGTCCCCTGATATTATTGCTAACTAGTCTTCGTAGTTGGTTTCTTTCTAAATTAATTATTGTTCTACAGAATTGTTTTTGAGTATATGTAGTTTGTTGATTTGTTCAATATTTTATTTTGTCTAGAGAATTTATTTATGTATTTAACCTGGTGATGACCCAAATAGCGGTCGAAACGTTTTGAGTAAAAATAAAATTTTACGTCTACATGAGAGGTCGTTTATAAAAGTAAAATATTATTAGGATAGTTGACGAAATATTTTCAATATTCAATCAAAATATTATTTAAACAATATAAAGCCATTGCAGTTGGGTCAAAATAGTTTTTGGGGGTATAAATTATCCCTTGACAAAAACTGTGGGCCGGATAACGTAGAAGTTGACATTAGAGTTCTAGGTGTAAGATTGATAACAAAGCATACAACTATCAACCTGATAGACCATTACTGGTAAACCGAATAAAATGAATCTGATTGGCGATGTCAATTCCCTGAGGGGACCGAAAATTGATTGGGATTAACATCTATTAAAAACGATCATCCAGCAAAACCTCCCAATTGCTTATCTCAAAAGAACAAAACCAGCCGTGAAATGGGATAGAAATAAGATGCAAGACCCTATCAAACTCAAAGAGTACAGAAGATTTTTTTTGTCACATCATTGGTCTATTTAGGCAAGGTGAAATATTCATAGATAGTATACAATATACTTAAATGATCACATAATAAATGTTTTAAATGTAATGCTAATAAATCTGAACCATAATGGTAATATTACTACCTGCTGAACAATGTATTGTCTCCGCGGATGACGCACTATAAACTCCATGCAGGATACATTTCAAAAACTCAAGAAATTATCCTGGAATACGGTCTAGTAATCAAAGCACAAAAAGCAAATACATAAGGTGTAAAACTAGTGAGCCGAAGTTAAGGAATATATCTATTGAAAAAACTGCGTACCAAGAAGTGAGATTCAATGAATAATTTGGCTCTATAGTAAACGGGGATAAACGTATGGAGGAAGAGGGCAAAGAGCGAATAGCTGCCGGGAATTGCGCGTATTTCTCCAATATTAGATTGTTTAACAGTAAAATTATCTCCAGAGAGGCTAAACTTAAAATATATAGATCAATCATATGACCAATAATTACATATGCTTAGAATACTTGGACGCTTCCAGAAAATATAGTATCGAAGGTGATAATATTCGAGAGAAAGGTAATGAGGAGGATTATGGTCCTAAAAGGCGAAAAGATGGAACTTGGAAAATTAGAAACAACTGCGAAATCATTGGTCTAATAACATATGAAAAAAATATAATCAACCAAATTAAATCCCTAAGTCTGAGTTGGATAGGACCTGCCAACAGAACAAAAGGAAACAGGCTGGTAAAGAAAGTTTACGATTGGTACCGGTTGACAACCAGGAAGAAGGGGATACTAAAAGTTAATCGGAAAGAAGACATTCTGAAACATATTAAGAGTAGGAAAGTCAAGAACCGGTTGAAGAAGGCTCAAGATAGGAAAGAGTGGAAGGCTGAAGTGGAGCAGGCCAAAACATTCCAAAAGTAAAGGAAGAGTATGCTAACAAAATTTAATTTCAAGAGATTATCAAAGAACAATCATTTAGCTAATACGTACTGTTATCAAACCTTTAAATTATTCCGGAAATATTGCTAATAAATCATAATAATTCAAATATGTCAAATTCGAGATTAATAATAACAATGGTATTAATGATACTGTCACATCCAAATATTTCTACCCCAAGGCCCAAATGTATAAATCAACGTCTAACCCAAGGAAAACTGGAGATAAGCCCAGTCCAGGGTCGGTTTACGTAAGAGAATGTAAGAATTAACTTTCTTTGCCTTTGTAAAAGTCAAGGGCACGAGCATTTATAAGTGCATTAAATGAAAGAGTTACTACTTACGTAAACACACAAGTGATAAGAGCCATAGAAGGAGCCCGTAACATGTAATGTGTCTCTTGTATTGTTAAAGACTTTTGTCAAAAGTTATATATCGATGCAATCCACTATAAAAGAGTGGAAAGCTGAGAATGATTAAGATTATTGGACAACGAAGGAGATACAGTTTATGAATTATTCGAAACATTCGCGATATGTAAACACTTTATTCCATTTATGAATGTCGTCCAGAAGTCACCAATATACTCTCTCATAAGAATTCGATTAACTCGAACCATTCTATGAGGATGGATGTATTAAGAGGAAAATTTAGCAGCGGATATCAAAGAAATGAACGGAAATCGACCCAATGTGTGACTCCCTTCTTCAGGTAGTTCTCAGGCTGCCAAACTTGGCGAAAAGAGCAAACTTTCAGTTCTTCATAGAACAATAGCGTAAAGCTAGGACCACTCACATACCAAGCCTTGCCAAAGAGTCATCGGCAAATATACGCTTCAATCATTTGCCTCCCATTGCCTCAATGAAGCATCAGTGGCAAAGGCTGACCACACCCATGCCAAACCTCGTCGAAAAGTCATCGGCAAATATTTGAGAACACAACTTCCAAAATATTCCAAATGAAAACTTTTAAGTTACTTGTATCGTCTCCGTTTAATTCGTTGATATTAAGATTCATATTATATTTTTTTTTAATGAGAAGCCTTCACTGTTACCTTTTGGTTGAAATTATAATTAAATCGAAATTTGTGGAACACGCATTTAACCTGTAATTATTGTTCAGCGATACTGGAACAATCTTCGGAGCTCTATTGTAATTAAAATAGGTATTAATAATGTATAGCTATGTGCCCCATATATTATATGACACCTAATGTAACAATATTTCATAGCGACATTAATAGCTTAAACGCATGCGGCATGTTGAGTTAAAAAAGAATAGTTTATAATTACAATAGAAACTTCAATAAATATTACTTCAAGCTCAAATAACTGTTGTAATTGTATATTTATTGCTCTATTATATCCCGACATATTTGCTTACATACGTACTTAATTGAATTACGATATAATTTATGCGTCCTATTGGCGTTCTTCGACGAATGTTAAGCCAGATCGACAAGCAGTCGATAAGGAAGGCGATTCCTTTGTCTTGGACTCGGGGCTGGAAGGTCCTTGTCGTTCATATCGACCAGACTTCCAACACCTTCCAGCAATGAATATTTGACTATCCTTGCCAATGGGGAAGCGGTCACACCACTTTGGGTGTTTCTTGGCAATGATCGCCATGTGTGTGGCCTAGGTTGCAGCAACCTGCAGCCAACGGAACAAAAAAAGCATGAACAGCTTTGCAATAATAGGGGCTGTTATGTGGGTTACCTTCACGATTAGCGGGTTGCATACATAGTTCAGTGTGAAAGTAGAAGAAAGAAAACTGTATTATTTACGGGAATAAGACCGAATTACATTAATTTCTTATTCCAAAAACCCTTAAATGCCGAATTTATTTATTTTTCTCAGAGTTGATTTTGAGATAATCTATTCTTATAATGAAAAAAGTAACTGCACCTTTGTGGACATTACTTCGTAACTCCAATCGCGGACGACGTTTCAGAATACAATCATGCGAGTTCAAACGAAGGTTTCGTAAAATTATCGCCTTTATTAAACCAGAGACAAAAAGGGATTAAGGATTTGCATGTACGTACGTTACACACCAACGCTACCAAACCACTATAAACACAATGAATGGCATTTTATCAAGATGTCGAGGACAATTTGACAAATAATATTTTTTAAATCCCAAAAATACTTAGGTTCTCTGGAAGATTTACATTAATTATTACTTATTGTAAGTTATATGAGAAAAGTAATAATAATAATAATAGTAAAGTAATTATCATTAGTAAAGTAATGGATGCGCACTATTCAAATTTCATACGAGTAGTGTAAATATAGAGTGCATTCGACCCGTTCTTGTATTTAGTTCGAAAGTTGATTATTTACATGACTTGACAACAATATCCTGCTCTGAGTGTGAAACGTGTGCCTTCACATCAATAATCACTGAGTGTAATAGATATGTCTTCCCGTGTGTACCCTTGCAATTCATGAAACGCTAATGACGATGACGTCAATTATCCTCACATGCACCTGAAGTAAATTAACCGCAAAAGTGTCGTTTCGTAATCAATAAAGAATAAATAAAATATTCTTAAAAAACATGGAGTGTTGCTTTTTAGTTCCTCTCCCCTTAAATATTACTCTCTCGAATTGGTGGGTTTAATTATAATCAAAACTCATAACAAAACATTATTACTGGTAGTAACTTGAAATTTGGGCTGAATGTCAATTTTATATTGTTTAGACTCACTATTTATTTATTTATCTCATGCCTTTTGGTGAGGTTCAGGCCTTGAGACGTGCTGTTCCACCCAACTGTCTGTTGGATGAGGGAACCGGGAAGGAAAGATGTTGGATTGTCAAGGAACGTATGATATCGAACCGACATTTGTCTGGAGTAAGTGAGGGAACCCCCAGCTGGAAACCTCGCCTTGTTTGACCTCGCTCTAAGAAAGGCGTTTCGGAACTACCGATTTAAAATTTTTGAAATTCATTAAAAAAAATTAAAATTAAATATCGGAAAATCAATTTTACTTTTTCAGTATTTCACCTTGAAACGGGTAAAAAATGGTTTGTGCTTTGTCGTGATTAACTGACAGAAACGTGACAGAAAAATTTAAAAAATAGAAACATTAATTTTGATATGATGTTGCATTTGCTTTGAAAAGGCTCACCCAGAATGAATTTTCTGAAATTGAGATTTTAAAGGGGTGATTATGGTTGAAATCTGAATATTCGTATTTTTTATGAATATCACGATCTAATTGAGGTACTACCTTTGATGTTGCACGTTTTTATACGTAAAACCGGAATTTTTGGATTTTAGATATTTCACTCTTAATGGATGTTAATGGGTAGACATTTTGTGTGAAGTCTGTCGTTCGTGTCGCATGTCAGAAGCATTTGATATTTTTAGATCTTATACATTGTATGAAACAAAGTTTCATTTAAAAAAAATATCTTTTCAGATATTGGATTTAACTATCACTGGTGGCAAAATTTGTGGGAAATATATTTCTAATAAATAGTAGATGTAGAACAAATTTCATAAGAGTGGTATTATATCTTCGATGATCAGTAACCAAGTCCATAAAAAAATAATTTGTTCCGCAAATTTTGAACGCAGATGTTCATATATTGTAAATTCATTCATTGTGGTCATTCAGCCCCGATGACGTTGAACTTGACCGCACACCCAATATCAATACTACTTTTGGCGGTTTGGAAAGTTACTAACTTTTTCTTTCTAATAGAATCCCCGATTTGCCCACTGGTAGCTTTTATTTAAAAACAAAAATGGAATTAATTGAATAATCATAAAGAAAAAAATTTCTCTATCACAAACCAATACAATCTTCTGCATTCGTTTACGAGTTATTGTGTACTAAGTAACTTTTGTTTGTTCGTGCATAGCACACACAGAAAAGTCTCGAAAACAATATACACTGCGATGCATTGTTTGGAATCGACTCGTCTCAACGTCCACTTAGAGGTTGAAACCTCATACAATTTTAGACATTTTTTTTTATAAAGGAGGATTTTGATAAAGTCAGCGATTGTGAACAGAAAACTTACTAGTTCATTGTCCTCCACATAGCTATGTGGAGTATGTTATTTTCATTTTCGATAATAAATTTATTATTATTTTTATTATTGTTATTTGATATGCAGTACATTCATTCTACACCTTACAAATAATTTAGACTTGTTATTTATGTTATTTTAACATGCATACAAAGGTGCTAAAGGCGCAATTTTTCAATCGATTCCTCTCGTCTATATCAAGACCAAAAACACAAAATTTCCAACAATTCCTTTTGACCCCATGGTTTGTACATCTTTTGGGGGGATAGTTTTTTGGTTAAAGATTCATATGACAGAATCGGAAACAAGTTCATTTGATTTCCTTCTTCTACATTGAGGAATTAATCACACTTGATTTGCCAAAAAATACATTCTTCACCCATACAAATTTAAAATATAATTTTTTGAGAACATGCGAAAATAACTTTCCCCAGCGAGTTGAAATTTTGTAGGTTGACTTTCTTCAAGCAGTGCAGGAAGGATCCTCGGTGTGATATTACGTTAATATATTTATTTCATGAAGGAATTTACTCTAAATTGGAAGTACTTTTCTTCAAAATATATTACAATTTGAGGAAAGGTACAAAACATTCATAAACTAATTTCTGTCTTTTATTGATTTAGTAATTTTCCCCAGGGACAGTTTTCGATGTATTAATTCTCTAATACGATTACTTGAATACAAATCCATGTCACGAATTTTTTTTATTGATGAAAACCTTTGGGCAAAATATTATCTGCTAGTAACCTTTTGCATTACTTCTTTGTGCACTTGAACTATTTGTAAAATTGAATTGTATGCAGTATAAAAAAGAACATTTTGTTGCTCTAGAATCAGAAACTTGTCTGCAAATCAGTTACTAAGTAGAATAAATCATGATATAATAATGAAAGATACATGTTTAAATTTATACTTTCGCTGTCCAATCTTAATATGGGTCATAAAGTCTTTATTTTAATGGATCAAAAAGTCTTTTGATAATATTACGACTTTTTTTTCAGATTTCGAAATCTTTTGGATTGGAGACTTGCATTGATTATAAAACTTTTTCATTTACAATATATTTTCATTTTTTTATTTACACCTCTTCCTAAAAATGTTCATCGGTAGTTGGAAATAATCAGAAAAAATTGAAAATTCCTAGACGCGCTTACTTTTTATAAAAAATCTGTCTTACATTAGGAATGTTTCGTTTCTTCAATCTTCGTAATGAATGAAGCAGGAATTTTCAACTGCTGTTATGAAATTCAAAATTAATATACAACAAGGTTTACTCGGATTTATTCTAATTTAGCTAGAATAAGTCTTGTTCATTAGAAAGTATACTGAGAACCAACCTAGTGTACATTAGATTATTCTTAATGTATCTTTTTTCTTCAAATTTATTAAATATTTTCATGAATAGTATAATTCAGTTTCAGAAAAGTAAACAAAATTTGCTTAATTATACTTAACGTATTGTAATAAATTAATGTCTCACAACAATACATACCACATTTTCAACACTCTTCCGGAGTATTCTATGAAGAGGGGATCTGGCGCAGATTTTCATAGGTAGAAGTAAGATACAGACCAATAAGAAACGTCTAATGTAGTACATTGCTGAAGAGTTTCTTTTCTATGTGCGACCAAATAATTATTTTTTATGTTTAACTTTACATGTGTACGCAGTCGTGAGTGGAAACTTTATATGCTTGTTCCATTTGACGCTACATGTCGAATCTAATGCCCATTACTAACGGACCACAGACTATAGGACTTGCGTTATATTGAAACTCTCGTATCAAATTGAAAGAACCGTAAATTTTTTGTCCTCTGTTTTTATCAGGGAGCTATTAATCAACGTGGGTACCTTTCGTAGGTTGTTTTCTTTTATGGGAGCATAAAACGACAGATATAGCCAGATGTCTGTAAAAGTTACCTAGAAAGCAATACTAATTCTGAAGTTTTCTTGATCAATGTGACTATCATGCACGTGCTTATTTTATTTCCCTACTTTGTAAGAAATTACGATGTCACAGGTATACACCTATTTTTCGTCCACTCTTTGTAATAATACATTCTTTAACCCCCCAAGTTTTAGGGATATATATATATATATATATATATATATATATATATATATATATACACACACACACACTTCAAATCGTAGGAATCTCTATCTTGTGATTCATCAATTATGAATTTACACAAGAAAATAAACGTATTTCTTAATTCAAGAGATTATTTCTTCATTTCTAGTATTTTTTTGAAACTATTATATTGTACTATTTATTCTGTACACACTCTTTACTGAATGTATAATATATTTAGTTTCATTCTACCTATATCTGAAGTTCTGCTGTTTTCCTGAAATATGTACATTGATCGAATTGTTTGAATGGTCCTTTGCTTACTAGGGAAAATAAACTATTCCTACGTAGACTTTTGTTGAAGTTAATAAATGTATTTCGATGTGTATATATTCCTAGATCGTACAGACAACAGCTGTATTATTATTTGTTATTTGAAAATGACTTAAATGATATTTTAATAGAAATGGTGCAGACTCAGGGTTCCGTTAAGTGGACCGGAAACTGAATTTCGGCGTTGGGTTATATATTGCTGAAGTACGTAGTATAACTACGTTATAGACCAAACTGCTGCTGAATACTATTATTGTTGTTTTATATATCCCATATTTATAAACATATTAATAATAATAAATTTATTGCCATAAAAGCAGTACAAACTACCGATGACCACATGGAGGACAATAAACTAATTTGCTAATCTTAAAAAAGAATGATTAAATGTCATTGTTTTTTATTATAAACTAATTATTATTTATACACAAATTAGTGACTGTCTATTATTTAAATAAAAGTTAAATAATAAATTGAAATGTTACTTTATTTGGCTGCCCTCGATAGATAGGTAAATAGATATGGCAATACAATATTGCAGAGCTTGCTATACTTTACTTTATGTACACTCGTAACGGGAAAAATTATTAAGATTAATCCAATTTTGATGGTTTCATTAGAGGACAGTACTTACTATTTGTAGAAATTAGGATATTGATTTTCTCCGGAACAAATCTATTTAAGAAAGTAATCTGAAATAGACGTTACCCTGGACTGACAGTGCGTTTTTAGTACTTTGAACATTCATGTTATCATGTTCGTTTAGTTCTTTCTGAGGAAGTTTTCTGAGCAGTGAGAATTGATTGTGATGTTCATGTATCACAATTTCTGACCTGTCAGATCTGAACTTAAAAATTCATACCTGTTTTATTATTTCATATGACATACATTCATAAATTTCCTTATAGTACTGTTATAAATATTGAACAAACAATTTTCTGTGATATTACAAAGATTCTTCTGATGTCAGATTGTACCATTAAATAGCAATGTACTACTCATAAATTTTAAACAGTCTTATAACAAGATGGAAACAAGAATTTTGAATTATAATGTTTCATTCTTGGACATTTTAGTGGTACGCTTACCCATCTTCAATTTTAAGCGATTGTGCGGAGGTGGTTATAGACAGGGCTTCTGCGAAACGTGCCCGGGCAGAGTGGAAAGAAAATGAGTCCTTGGGTTGATTTTCACATTTGCATGCATTTAATAACAAATAAATATTTTTCTTTTAATTCAAGCAGAGTTCCCATGACTTAACTCGCATCTAATTTTTGAAAATATGCGCACATTTTATCTTGAAATCCTTTTGACATCGGAAATATTTGTCATATTCTATAGACGTATCATGAAAGAAAGCTGAATAACTAAAAGATTTCCTTGTTGGTAACATAAAATTGATACATGCACTTCTCTTGTTAGAAACCAATTTCAACAACGTTTGAGCTTCTTAGAGGCCCTGTAATGAAGAGACTGGGAAACATCCCAATTTTTTTCCTATAAATGACGGCGTCTATGATCATTGCAAGAGAAATAGAGACGAATGGAATGTCAGAGATAAAGAAATATAAATTGTTTCCGGTTCGGAATATCCTCGTTGTATGAAGAACGCTGACTTGCGATGTTGAATGCTGAATTGCAATTATAGTATACATAGAAATATAACCATACGTTCAAGTAAATAAATTACCGCCACGAAGATAGTACTGGCGCATGTAGAATTAAACATCTAAAATGTCTAAAACAGTGTAAATAAATATAATTACATGTATTCATTTTGATTTCACCTTAACAACATTCTTCACCGACCATTTGAATGAAATAATTGCAATAATTATTCATGGTGAAGTACATTACATATTTCGGAGAAAATTTATTTTCAAAAAATAGACTGACTTATAAATAACGAATATATAATAAGTTTAGTTTAGTTTGTACAAAATTTCCCGTAAAAAAAATTACATCACACGTCACCGGGCATTTCAAAAAGAAATTTTACTACTTCTGAGGTACATGAACCACGAAACCATTGCGCCGCTATATGTTTACATACTCCCGTGTATTTCAAACGAGTCAAGCGAGTTCCCGAGCATTGTTTATACTATTTCATTAACTGATGGATACAAATTATATCATGTTTTTTCGTCATTGTAACTTATGATGTTGTGTTACAAAACAATTAGAATAAAAATAAATAAAATAATTATACTTCTCGGTGATTTGACTAACTCGGTGCGCTAGTCCTACCTTCATAGCGAGGTATGTGATTGGTAGTCTCCTTTCCTTGTAATAGGGTCTCTAGGACTACTAATTTGACTCTTGTATGTCTGCTTTTCATACCAAGATTAAATTTTATCTCCAGAATACTTTAAATGACACGTGAAATACCATTCATGTATTGCTTAAAATAAATTAAATGTACGTACAAGGAACTGTCGTCAAAATAAATTCAACGTAATAACTGAAATACACATGCATACGCATTTGTACTCGTGATAAATTAAGTATTTCTAGGAATAAATTGTAAAATATTGTGAAAATATGCATGATCAATGTAAAACGTTGGAGATATTTGCATCGCAACAGTTATTGATACATCTCACTAATAATTAATAATAAGATTTTGTTTATATGTGCAATTTATAATTTACCGAGCACTCGTGAATGGAAATTCAATTCAATGATAATTTTTCCCAATTGATACACAAATAAATAATTATAAAAAATTATATTTACATATTTCTTAAGAATCTATTCTCCTTTACGTATTGTCACTTATGACCCGAGTGAAACCGGGAAAAGGCTAGTATCTTCATAAAAAACAATAAATTCAAGCAAATACAAATATCCTCAAACAACAAAATTAATAAAACCTTTATGAATGATTCAATTCTTGAATCTCATAAATCCTTCCGTACTTCAAAAATACAAACGAATAAATATTGGAAAATTCACCATCCAAGAAGAAGACAGTTGACTATTAATCAAGATGGTGACGCATAAAGAAGACACAAAACAAATAACTACATAAGAGAGACTCTGGAGATATAGGATGGAGACGAATCGGCGTTTTTTTAAC
>NNCF01125962.1:670889-705936 GCA_002313205.1 Laupala kohalensis | reverse complement strand
TACACACACTTAGTTTCTGCTATGAAAATGTTAATAGTTAATTTTTTCGTTTCCGATTTAAGTAAAACTTCTTGTAGTTTCATACTTTATGAAAAGAAAATTTAAAAATTTAGAATTAGAGTGTAAAAATTGTCTCTTTCTTACGCTTTGTAGAAAACGTCCCTAAACTATTTTTATTGTTGAACTAATGACAGCTGAGAAGTTGAAGGTACATACAGAATAGTGTTTTAAAGGAAATTTCTGTGATCAATATCTGCACAAGAAAATCAAGTATTTTTAACAATTTGCATGTAATGAAAATGAATAATGAAGCTGCAAAATTGATTATCAATTAAAGTAACAATTGTGAGATAAATGAAGTTATTGTTTGTGGTTCAGAAGAACGCGAGAAATAAATGCTTGTCTTTCAAGACCAACACTGCAGGAAGTAGTGCTAAGTTTTCCGAAAATACTCTAAGTAGAGAGATTCACACATTCAAACAGATGTCTATAGTCTTTACAAAAAAGGCACGGCATTTCAGAAAACGTTTTGTCGCTGAATCTAACGATTCTGACCATGAAACAGTGGGTAACTTTATAAGGAAAGAATGTCTGTTCATTTTAGATAGAAATAAAAAATTATTTTCCTGTATTAAATGTTTTAGAACATTTGCATTATATATAGATACGCCTCCAGGCTGGGGGCTATGTTCGGTTTACGGATGGCTCGCGGACGGGGATGGGAACTGGTGCTGGGGTCTGGGTACCTAATACAAGGTGGGGTTGTTTTTTGTTTTTTTTTGTGGGGCTTTAGGGCTCGTCAACATCAAAGGTCATTAGAGCCCTTACAAGGTGGGGCTACACAGCTTTCCAGGAAGATATATTTGTTATAGAGACCTACGCTAATCATATGCAAAATATGTCTGGACTCAGAGACCGCATTAATATATGCAGCGACAGCCAGACAGCACTAAGGGCACTATGTGCCAATAGAACAACATCCAAACTTGTGTGGCAATGTCAACGAATGTTAGACATACTCTGTAAACGAAATCTAGTTACTCTTTGGTGTGTTTCTGGGCATATGGGAATCAGAGGAAATGAAAAGGCGTAGGAACTGGCAAAACTGAAATCTAAGGGACACGTTGTTGGTCCAGAACCCTTTTTTGGAGTATCTCAACGGAAGGTGAGGCTGGAGGTTGTCAATTGGATACATCAGCAACACCTCATCATCTGGAAGTCTCAGAAAATAGTTGACAGGTCCGCGAGTTAATTACTGGTCCTAATCAAGAATATAAGAAGGTCCTACTAAATCTAGGTAGGAGTCGTATGAGGAAAGTTGTAGGACTTCTAACAGGCCATAATACCCTACGGAGACATTTACACATTATGTGGATCTGTCAGGATCCAGTGTGTAGGAGATGCGGCATGGAGGAGGAGGCTTGCGCGCATGTACTCTGTGTGAAGCTTTTGCCGAAACTAGATACCGTTACCTAGGTTCATTTTTCCCGAACCTAGAGGATAGTCTTCCTGATATCGTCTAGGTTCGAGAAATTAACCTAGGTAACGGTATCTAGTTTGGGCAAAAGATCCACTCCTTGGTGTCCTTCAACGAGACCCTGGGGTTGGAGAAAACCTAACTATACTAAGGGGTACAAATGACTTTAGCCCTGCCATTAGCTGAGCCCACCCAAACTACAATCTAATCTAATATATAGATACACAAAACATTTTTACAATTTTCATTTGTTTATAATTAAAACAAGATAAATTTGTACATAATAAAGTAATAATGGGAACTTTCTTAAAGAATAAAGAAATTGATTAAAACACTTACAGTGCAAAAACTGGTTTGTTTGTTCATTCTTTAAATTTAGTTTATTTACAACTTTATTAAATAATTTTTAAACGAAAAATTTATAACTACTAAATGGTAGAAAAATATATTGAATTTAATGGTTTAGAATCCTCCACTCATTACAAAAGGGAATGTTGGTCCATTGGTCACTCCTGCCAGAAATGAAGGTTGTGAACGAAACTCGGAATAAAAAAGATCACTTTGCAAACAACGAATAACATGTTCTAATGCTGGCAACATAATATTTGAAATAAGTATTATTAGTAAACTGACAAGTCTGACTTCACTGTCTTACAAAAAATTGTGAATTATTTTAATTTACTCTCTTACATAAAGATTACAATGATGCTGGATCACAACAATGTTATGCCACTACATTAATAGCTTGTTAAAAGAGAAAAAAAGTACTATTTGAGTAAACAAACGACTCACTCGGTAATGTGGAAAATGCCTTGAAATAAACTACTTGAAATCTATACACATAATGAAATACGTCTCTACAGCTAGATATCTATATTAATAGAGTAAATTTTTACGGAAATAATCATGGAGAAAAGTTCATTACACTTTTTCGCGTTTTTTCACAAAGATATTATCTTGTACTTTATCACGCCATTGCTGTAGTACTTTTTAAACAACTTATAACAATTTCAAAAACTATTTTTTTGCATGATTGTGTTGTCTTATGGCTCATATTATTTTAGTTTTATGTGTACTCAACTTTGGCACGGTTGTGTACATAAATTCTGTAGCCCCATCCTGGCCCGGGTTTTTCTCCGTTTTTCCTTCTGGTAGAGGCGGATTTATCATACAGGTTCTCTAGGCTTTGTCTAGGGGCGTGTTTATTGTAACAATAAATCGTGAATTTAGTGTTATTTCAATTCTTATGATTTTTAAACACTATACTCAGAATAATCTATAGTTCGATAATAACTTGTACATGTAATTTTTTGCTTAAAATTACAAACATATTGACATTCTATTAGTATTATAACTCGCAGCCAACTTTTTATCTTATCTAGGAACTTTTGCTGAAATTTTTGAATCCGCCTCTGCCTTAGGGCCCTTGATCGGAATTGATGGGATGGTCCCTTGCTTGCTTCCGGAGAGTAAATTAGTTTTTTTTTCCTCCATGTGGTCATAAGCAGTTTGTACTGTTTTTTGACAATAAATTTATTTATTTATTAGATATTATTGAATAAACAAAGATAAACGTACGCACCGCAAAGAAGCTGCAATTCTTCTGTCCTAATAATGTATTTCTTTTAATGTCCTTTGACTAGTTACTGGTGCAACGAGGTGCAAAACAGGAAGGCATTTTGACTCGTAAATTTCTTTTAAAACGTTCAAACGATTAAGAATTGCCTTCGTACGCGTATACCACAAGCACTAATCCTCAGTCAAATGGAACACCAATGCAATTTCCTGTCGATGACGATTTTGGTCCATCTTTCGGCGGGAAAGTAGGTGGCCGATTCGTCTTTGCCGNAGTAGATGGCCGATTCGTCTTTGCCGACAGAGGTGAGCATCTATATAACTAGATTTCAATCACGTTACCAGAGCGTCCATTTTGATGCTACGTCTTATTTCTTACCAAAGTAAGTGTACATTTCGTTCTCACTCTAATCAAATCGTTCTTTGTTCATTCTTTCATTGTTATCTAAGGGCATCAATATGGCCACCATTGTCAGAACCTTATATATCTATGGCCTTGAGTGAGACTACCCAACGAGTATCGACCAATATACTCTCTACCATCAATAACACTCTGCACTTCGCACAATAAAATAATAATAGTAAATGATAGATTAAAGAATTAATACATGTTTGAAAAGTCGGGGAATTAGGTTTGTTATATTTCCCTTTTAAAGAGTCTCCGTTCGTGTTTAAAGATTTTATGAATAACAGTGAATACATGAATAAATTATTTCCTAATTATTATTGCATAATTCAGCATTCCTTGAACAACAGAAATCCGTGTTATGATCAATGGACGACAAAAACTTGGTTACTCACGATCTATAGACACATATTCAGTAAAGTGAGAATTAAAATTTCCTCCCCTAGAAATTTGCCAACAACAACAACAACTGCAACATTTACAAACCAACGAATTTAACACAGAGCATATTCTAAGCTATGATGCAACTTAGTGAGAGACGAAATACCGCCTAGTAGTACAAGGGTGCCGTCGCCAAACAAGAGAAAAAGTTAAAAAAATCTGCAAATTACATTTTTTGGCCCAAGACCAAGTCAAGAAAGCAAAAGGAACGGAAAAACTCTTCATTTAACTCTTGAAACTATGATAATTCCAAAATTAATCTTTCTGAAGAGGACCCGCGGATTGAGGAGTAGCCTCTGAAGCTCCAGTGAAAATTCCGTGAAACATGCTCTGACACCATCTGACATTGCAAGTCAGAGTATTGAGTCAAACATACAATTCCACAAAAAAGACTAAGAACTGACTTATGTGGTACATGACCCGTGATGTTGAATATGAGACATCATATATGTTGGACAGTGAAGTCATTTTGACAAAGAAGTTTGCGATAATCTTCCTGAATTGTCAAGGCCCGATGAACGCAGCGTGTTTAGAATTCAGAATTAAATCTTGCCGAATTAAATATCTTATTTGTGTCCAAGATGATTATGGTTATAAACGTGCATAGAACTCGTTCAGAGTGCCTACCGCTGTGCCTTCAAAACGGTGCCACCCACGATATCAACTGCATCTTTGGTGTATCTGGCCTTTCGGAATCCCATGCGCTCCTTCTGTGTACTCTTCAAGCCTGTTCCAAATGTTTCGTTCGAGTACTTTCCCGACCGTGTCCAGCAAACAAATGTGGCGGATTGACGAGTGATTGTGTGCTCTTCTCTGTTAGGTAGGAAGTTTAAAGAAGTTGTTTTCGTCTTCGAAGAAAGATTCCGTACCGCAGACAAACATTATAGTCTCTGAGAACAAATATTTTGGTCGTATTGGGATTCATGCTTTTGTAACAGCGTTCGGAACGCAATTATCAAATGGGTTCACGAGTATCCCGATTTTCTTGCAAAACAGAAATTGTAATACTGTAAACGGATTAGAAACGACATTGTAAAATGTATTTTAGAATATTCCAGATTATAGAATGCCGATCTAAATAGGTTTAACTGTAAACTCTTCTGTGGGGGTACTTAGAACATTCTGCTCTGAGGTTGATCCTGGTTGATAGGGGAACAACTACCTTGTCTAAAATTTCCGGAGAAGAAAACTGACTGTTCAGTTGGTACATGTAATAACCTTGTATGGCTCTACTTGAAAGATCTCGAGGGCTTAGAATAATGTTGTTTCAGGCCTGCTGGAAGTCCCCTCGCGCCCAGATAAGCTCTTTGAATGTGGTGCACTTTTCTCTTTCATCTGACTACTACGTCGCTCCACCAGGTGGACGCCGATCCGTGTATGGAATTGCGTCGTAGAAGCATTCCTAGAATCCATGAGTTGTGCCAGATGTTGTTCAGTTTTGTCTTCAATTGAACAAGTGGTCCTCTTTCCGTCATTTCGAAGAAGATCTCGTAATCGAATGACTTCCTAATTCATCCTGACTACCAGTATCCTGACTGCGCGAAGTCTCAATGGTGATAGCAAAAGACTGGTGTGTTATCATGTTTTACCTTGTTTGGACCGCAATAAATTGTATTGAAGAAGATAACAACAATCTCTGTGCTTCAGTGGAATGTTTCAAAAATATATGTACGACTTGGCATTGAATGTATTTCAGCGGTATACGTATATCACTACCCCAATTACGGATATTATTCACATGTAAGATTCTGACTGGCAGTACCGTTTTTCATTGCTATTACAGAACTGTCTGTTTGCATAAATAAGAACGATATCTGAATAAAACTCGTAGAAAATTAGCACGTAATGGCGTAAAGCTAGAAAAGACCAAGAAAATAGTGTTTCCAGCGTGTCTCGGTTTCGGTAAACGAGATAAGTGGAATGTTTTCATGGCCGCTTCGAAACAGCTATTGTGGCCTTTCTTACATACAGTTGAACACGAAATATTAATAGTGGAGTGAAAGGTCAAATTAACTTTCCCTTTATCTTGCAATGCATTTAAGAAGGGAGAAGTCAGCAACAAGCACAGCAAAAAGAATTTCACAATAATTTATGGGGGGAAATACTACGTTGAGTTTTCCTTATTCAAAGGGAATATGTTTTAACGATCGCTTTCTTAAAATAATTCGAGTTCCAAAATCATCCTGTGAAATGATTCATGGCAAATATACCATGACATATTCCTACGAACCATCGTTCTAAACCAATGTATGTATTTTTTGACAAATTTCTCTCCTAAGTAATACAATTTCTGCTGTATGAATATTTGAAGTAATGTGAAATGAGTATGTTTATCGAACAGTTCTGCTTTCTGTCTTACAGCTTTGTTTAGAAGTTAAATATAATGTATTTTTTTACCTGATCATTTTTACTCTTTTTTTTTACAAGACATATTTTTTTTTGTTTCAATTTATTAAACGTAATCCACGGAGAACACCGGGTTCGATTACCAACGGGGCAAGGAAAAAATTGCAGCTTTTCACTCAAATAAATAAATATATTTATTGTCAAAAAGGCAGCTACAAACTGCGTTTGACCAAGTGGAGGACAAGAAACGAATTTGCTTTCCGGAACCAAGCAAGGGACCATCCCATCAATTCCGATCAAGGGTCCTCCAGATTGTATATTTTAGCCCACTCCCAAGATAAGAATATAAGTAGTTTGGTACGTGTTATAATATTAAGAGAATATATAGGAATTTGTATTTAATAACAAATTTTTTTTATGAACATATTGTTATAAACTATAGATTATTAAGAAAGTATTCTTTATTTATCGTAACTACTAAAATAACTCTAAATTTGAGATATAGGGTAAGCCGGGGTAAAGGTTTGCAGAGGCCAAAGGTTTGTATTGAAGTTTGAACAGGCGGGAGAAGATTTTCCGCGTAAATCCGTAGCACATTCGTCTACCTCCTGTCAGTCGCCTTGTGGAACTACACACTGAAGAAAATGAGGTGAATCATTTTTCTCATTTTCGATGTTATTTTTCCGCAACATTTAGGTAAAATTATGTACTCAACATAATTATCAAAGGTTTCAACAACGTTTTATATGTTTAGTATGTATAGTAAGCTTTGAAATGCCACCTATAGATTTCGGGTTTCCCAGTTCAACGAGGAAGAAATTCCGTCCAAACAAAACTGTTCGAAAAGGGACAAAAGTTTGCAAGCGACTTGGGACAAAGGTTCGCAGGTGCCCATCCGCGAATCGTTGCCCAACATCTTCAAACCTTTGCCTCTGACACTGTTTCAAAGTAAAAATTATCTTCCTTTCTTTTTCTCTTTTGTGTAGAATTCATGGATTACTGATATGATAAATGTAGGTATTGAGTATTCTGTAATTCATGGAAGACTTCGATGTCTTCAACCAGGATCAAGAAAAGGAGTTGGTTCAACATTGTGTTGATTAAGACAAAAGATTTTTCGGGCTCAACATAAAATCCTTGAGATTTCTACTTTACTCTTACGCTAAGAAAAACAATATTAAATGCCCATTCTCAGAGTCTACCAAGATGGCTAGGGAAAATTTCACCAAAGCTTTCTTGAAAAGGAACAGATTACCTCTAAGGACCCCACTGAAAGCGAGTGTGATAACAGATTAACATGGGATAACAGATTCCAACTCAACCAATACTTTGATAGTTTGGAACACACTCCATAAATAAGTTTCCATCACAGAATATTTAACATGGACGAAACTGGGGTTCAAACGGTTCCCAATAAAATTCCCAAGCTCATTGCTCCAACTGAAAAAAAACAGGTTGGCAAGTCTGTGTCCGCAGAACATGGAAATCTGTTACTGTTGTCTGTGATATGAGTGCCACTGGAAACATTGTTCCTCCACATTTTATATTTTCAAGGAAGAGATGATAAGTTCGCAGTGCGGGGCAAATGTTTGCAAACGCATTTTTTTAAATCAAGAATTTCGTCAAAAATGCAAACATTTACCCCGGCTTACCTTATTAATTCAATAAACGCTGCCCCTATACAAGAGCCTGAAGAGTATGTATAAGAAATCCGCCTTTACCCGAAGGAACCCGGGTCAGGATGGACTACAGAATTAATGTACACAACCCTGCCAAGGTTAAGTGCACATAAAACTAAACTTATGTGAATAACAAGACACAATACACGCATGCAGGGAAATAGTTTTGAAACTGTTTCAGTTATTTTGAAATTACTACAGCAATTGCGCGATAAAGTACAAGACAAATTTAACGTTTCAATAAATTCACTAAAATCAATAAATTCATTGTAAAATTACTGTACGTAGTTTTAACAGCAGCTGTAAAGAGAGTGAATTTAAAATATCTGTGCCTTGGGGGATGTAAATATATAAAACGATTCCAGAATGATATGGCCCTTTTTGGAAAAGAGTAGTTGACACTGTAGGACGATAAATATTATTCCTATTGCGATAGTTGTGATCGTGAACAAGACAGTTTCGTATGTAGAAAGGGTGGCACATAAGTAATTCGGTCTTAACGAACAGAACGGTATCATAAATGTAAATGCATGGAAATGTTAAAAAATTTAATTGCTTCAATGAAGGATTACAAGAGTTTCGGGGGTGAGATTTACAAATTACCCGAACAATCCTCTTTTGAATTCTGACAGCTTGGATGCTCTGACCATAGATAATGTCCCAGATGATGTCATATAGTAAATGGGAATAAACATTTACAAAATATACGCAGTGGGAAATACGTGAACTAATTACAAGTATATTAAGTAAGGTTCGGAATGCATAATACACTTAGCATAATTTGGAATTAATATTATCAACGAGACAGGACCATTTGAAGTTATCTAGACTATGGAGATCTAAAATTGTTGTTTTCGTAACAGTTTTTAATTGTGTTCCGTTTAACGAAAGAGAAACCGGGAGTAAATATTTTGTGATATTATTGTGAAATGGCATAGACAATGTTTTGACAGTGGTAGCAATGAGACGATTCTCGTGAAACCAAGCCGAGAGGTTAGACGAAACTTTTTGAGCGTTAACCTGTTTACATAGTAAATTAGTGTCATCAGCAAATAGAACCATTTAGCAATCTGATATGGAGTATGACATATCGTTCACACACAACAAACAGAATTTAGGACCGAGAATCGAACATTGGGGAACTCCGCAAATAAGTGGCTTTGTTTCTGAAAGGCAATGATAAAGTACTTCATTTTTAGTTTACGATATTTCGATCTGTTGATATCTATCTTTTAAATATGAAGTTAGCCATTGATGTGCGAGTGGTGGTGTCATGGTGCCAGGACGCGTCGAAACGCCGTTCCGGCACTGGTTTTTGGAGTATGTTTTTTGTTTTATTTTCTATATCTACTAAAGAGTTTATTTTATGCAATAATAAAAGAAAACGAATTTGAGAAACAAATTACAAGTTGAATACAGAAAGAGACCTGGGACACACGTGAGGGGTGTGAGGTTGTTTTCATTTCAATGTCATTTGATTTTTGCATGTCTTCTGAAAAATAGTGAAAATTGTATGCTTCATTTTATCGTAACTACCAGCACAAAAATGTGGCAGTTTTAAGGATTCCAATATTACTTAAACATAGACACTGATCATTCTTTTATTTCGAGAGTCAAAAGTGCTTTATCAAATACTAGCTGAATACCCGGCTTTGCACGGGTTAGGGAGAAACAATAATATAAATATACTACATAAATAAAAACAACAAATTATAAAGCACAATAATACACTACTTCATACAAATTTAAGAATCTTCTTTATTTAACACCTGTTTATAAACTACATTTTTTGTTTCATATCCAGGAGAAAGAATATATAAATTTTTAGGCGAACCTACTCTGGAGCAAGCAACATAAAGTTGCCCGTGTCTAAAACATGGCGATCTTAGATCAACACCACAAAACTTTAAAGACTGTCCCTGTGATTTATTAATGGTAATTGAAAAAGCTAGCCGGACTGGAAACTGTAATCTTTTAAAGTTGAAGGGAAGATCAGTTGGGATTAGAGGTATCCGTGGAATAAAAATTATTTCACCTTTTCCTTTTCCAGTTAAAATGACTGCCTGGATTATATTTTTCATTAATTTTGTCACACACAATCGTGTCCCATTGCAGAGTTTTGGTGGATCTAAATTTCGCAATAAAATGATTGGAGATCCTACTTTAAGTATAAGGCGATGTTGTGGCAATCCAGCTGGATCAAGTGAATTTAGGAATTCCGTTGGATAATTGACGGCTTCGTCAGCATCCACTACGGTATCAACCGATTTATATTCAATCACGTCTCCTGGCAGCATGGCTAGTATCTCCTTGTTAATTACATTAACATCATCGTTCTTAGGAGCAAGAATGGCTCTTTCTCGCAACCATTCTAAATTTTTATAATTTTGATTAACGTTAGGATAGACTGCTTGTATCATATCGCGGACAGTTTTCACCGATACACATAAATCTGATGACAATTTTATCATACCAGATGCTTCAATAACTAATCTATCTTCTCCAATCTCCAAAAGTTTATTTGCAAAATTTTGAGCATTCCCATCTCTTAAGAGGATTCGCATGTTTTGTTTAAGGCTAATTTCTTGGACATGATTCCATAGAACAGAATGTTTTAAACAGGCATAAATTTCATCGGCTGGAGTCGATTTTGGAATGACAGGCAGAGTTTGACGGAAGTCTCCACACAGGAGTACCAGAGCTCCTCCCATTAAACTGCAGTTTCCTCTAAGATCTTTAAGTGTTGCGTTGAGGGCCTCAAGAGATTTTTTATGAGCCATCGTACACTCATCCCATACTATCAATTTACATTCTATAAGAACTTGTGCCTGGCCGCTTGTTTTATTTATATGACATGTGGGATTTTCTTGTCGGGAAATATTAAGTGGCAACTTAAGGGCAGAGTGGGCTGTTCTTCCTCCTTCCATTAATGTCGCTGCAATACCTGAAGATGCAACGGCTAGAGCAATTTCTCCATGAACCCTGATTTCAGCGAGAACTAAATTAATTAAAAATGTTTTTCCCGTGCCACCAGCAGCATCAAGAAAAATGATTCCTCCTTCTTGTTTATCTACTTGATCCATTATTGTTTCGTACGCGAATTTCTGATCTTCATTAAGAAGTGGCTTTTTATCCGCGATGTATGCTTCTAAGTCTAAGACATTGTAGCTAGTTTCACGTATATAATCTGGATAAAATACACCCTCTTGATGTTGTACAGGTGCAAAAAGACCGAGTTCCACTAAAGTCTTGTTAACCATGGTGATACACTTTTCCTCCAAAATAATCAAAGTTTTATTAAAAATGTCGGAGTTAAACGTAATATCCAATGTAGGATTTTCACTTCGAACTTTAGCCAGTATATCCTCACTCATTGATTCTTTATATTTTTCCCATAATGTTTTTGGGTTAGATGGATTACAGGAGGTTATTATGATGGCAAACAAAATTCGGATTTGTCCTGGAAGAGAAATCAAACTGGCCTCTCGCAATGAGTCATCCCAGTGTTGATCTCCTTCTAGCAACCCTAAATTCTGGCAAGCTTCTCTGAATGTCTCACATATTTCTCCGTTTACCGTTCTTAATTCTGCAAATGAGCGAGGTCCTCTAATGGTATGTAGAAGCATTCTTAAAAAATAACATTCGGCGTTGTTAGGATGGACTGTGTAGACTCGGCCCAATGCGTCACATGAATAAATATTATGCTCAGGATCAAAGTTGCCCATTTTTCTTCTACAAAAGACTTTCCTTGATGTATTCCACGTATAATATCTCGGCAATTCTGAATACAATAGTGTTCTTGCAAAAGTATCCTGCTGGCATAGTTGGAAAAATGCTGTTAAAGTTGTGTTTGGCGGCTGATCAATCACTCTTGCGGCACTATCAGTTGAGAAGTATACTCGTTGACCGTTTTCTAAATGAATGCTAAGGTGAACCACAGTAGGATACCGTTCATGAATTGAAAATCCGAAGATTCGCCAAACAGCTTCGTTGCTACTGACGTATCTTCCCAACTGATAACGCTTTACTTCATTGTTGGTGTCTTCATTGCCTACACCAAAAACTGCCATATCAGAACCTTTATTAACATATTTGCAGATATACTTAATAGATTTGACACTATTGCAGTATTCTACGTTAATATGTGCGTTAAACATTTTTGATAATAATGGAGAATATGGTACAATCCAACTGTTATCCACGTCTATTTCCACGTTGCTTCGCGTCTTCAGTATTGCCGTAAAACCTCCATTTTCTGGAGCTCGCCGTCTATATAAAGGATAGCCGTCGTTTCCTGTTTGTGTATCTTTAATTAATTTTCGAGGATAGTTTTTGGTGCATTTCCCATCTTTCATACATGGCGAGTTCCGATTTATATTTCCACATGGTCCATGGATCATATTTTTAGTTACCACAGCGTATAAATCAGGATCTTCTTCTTGGTTAGGAAGTTCAGCAGATATAATAGCGTCGATTTCTGTTGGTTGAATCTTCCTTTTCAACCAAAATAAATTATGTGAATGTGGTAAACCTCGTTTCTGCCATTCAATGGTGTACATCCAGCATCTCACCTCTCCAAAGATGTGACCTTTTGTTATAATATTAATGAATTTTTGTTGCTTTTGTTTAAAAACTCTCGCAATTAAATCGTGGCGATCACTGGATGACTGACCGTTGATTAGCATTTCTTTAATCTCTGACCAAATCGGGTTGCAGGTAAACGTAATAAACAAATCTGGTCTCCCGTATGTCCTTACATAGGTCATTGCATCTTGTGTGTACTCATGCATGTGTCTAGGACTGCCCGTAAACGTCGCTGGCAAAATAACCAAAGTGCCCAGATTCTCAATATTTCCGTCATTTGCTACCGCATCTCTTAGGTGAATATATTGGTCCACTCTTAATTTTTTTTGATTCGAACGAATAAACTGAAGACGTTCACTTTCAATCTTTACATACATATCCACGATAAATTGATGGAATAATTGTCTGCAATTTATCACGTGGTTGTGTTTAGTACCTCGTATCATTAGACGGTAAGCATAATAATCCATAGCAGATACCTTTGCACTTGTTGGAATACCTGTTGTTGGATTAACTTGCCTCAGATTGAAATGATACCCATCTTCACCATAAGGAAATAAAATAGGATATTGTAGAGCATCATACGACCTGTGCGTTTCGCAAATTCGCTGCAATGATCCACTACGTAATTGAAGCACGATATCTCGCTTTTCAAATTCATTACCCGATATCACAACTGCAACTTCATCCACTACAGGAGCGTTGAAGCGCCGTTCATGCTCTCCTGCTGGTTTTCGATCTGCTTTTATAATAATTTTATATGCATCTGTGGGCATATGATCAATTGAAGTTTCAAACGTTTTTATGTAAATATTGTGTGCATGGAACATTTGTTGTAAATCAGATACAATCTCACGTCTTGTTCCTGAATTGTTGGCGCATCTTTGGTCGGTCTCAACTTGGTCGTTTCCAATAAAATATAATTGTAAAAATTTTGGTTGCTGATTAGGCAACGGCAACAACGATCCTGCTTTATGGTATATCTGCCCTTGTACTGTGAAAGTGGATTGAAATCCAGGCTGATTAATAACAGATGTGGCTCCAAATGAGGTCATTTGAAAACATGAGTTGTATTTTCGGATATTACTCAGAAAATGTCTTGACTGTGGTGTATCACCAGTTGTATATTTTAAGAGTTCTTGTGGTAATGGGTCCAGTTGGTTAAGTTTTAATTTACCATTATTGCAGCAAAGACCGGGAGGTTCTGATTTAAACTTTTTGGCTTGGCAATTGCGGCAAATTAAATCCATTTTTCCTATGTTGATACTGGCGTGATGTGCGTAATCTATGTGAGGGTCATAGAATAATGCTTCACACTGTAAATCGGAGTATTCATCAGTTCGTGAACGTCTCGTTCTATCTCTGATTTGTTGCAGCCTGACCTCTCGTTGTTGTTGTGGTTCAGAGGCTCTGGATGTTGCAGCTCGGTTTCGTAGATCATTAAGCCTGGCCTCACGTTGTTGTTGTGTTTCAGAGGCTCTGGTTTTTGCAGCCCTGTTTCTCATTTCTTGGAGTCTGGCTTCACGGTGTCCTGCTGTTTCTGAATTTCTAGATCTTGCAACTCTTTCACGTATCGTTGCTAATCTTTTATATCTTTCTTCATTACTTTCAATAGCTTTACGTTTTTTTGGAGGCATTGTTAAGCAATGATGTTCAATTGTTTTTGTTTATAATTCTAAATTACCAAGTGTCGGTTAAGTAAGAAAATTCTTTTGTTGTGTTTCTATGACAGCAAAAAAGTAAACAAATTACATACATACATACAAACACTCTCCTTTATATATAAGATAACTTGTGATGAATATTCACAGCTCAAGAAAAGTATGCGGTTAGAAAAAATTCAGGTCCAAGAATAATTTTCTCTTAGGTTACAGAAATGGTGAAGCTGAATCAAGTTTATCATGTTACAGAATGCTGAAAATCGCTTCTAGGCATTAAAATGTACAAATTACATTTATTAAATTTAATGTACAATTAAAAGCACATTAAGTTTAAAAATATTCCGGGAGGGGGTTTGTGGCGCAAGACCCCCTTTTGTTGGGAAGTATGAAATTCAGTGTTCTGGCACGTCTAAATTTGCCACGACACCACTGTGTGCAAGTCCACTTATGCCAAAAGAATGCAAGTTTGTAATAAGAATTTTGTGATCGATGACGTCGAATGCTTTGGATGAATCAAGAAAAACACCCAGAGGATTTTCTCCGTGGTCAAGAATTGTGGTAACATATTTAAGAAGGAGAATATGGCGCTGGGAGTGGAAAAAGACTCAATCATATGGCTCAAAAGACTCAAATATCCAAAATGACTCAATTCATATGGCTGAGATGACTGGAAAGTGAGATACCACCACCGAACCCTTTGTGAGTTACCACCACCGTTGTAATACTTGGATACTAAAATCTCGATTATATCAAGATGCTTTTACACCGAAAATATTTCACGTCATGTTTACTGAGTAACCCACGTAGAATTGGACCTCACTAGCGCTCGTTACCATAATCCGTAAGGGACCGAAACTAGAAATACTATACCTAAACATAATATTGAGAAATAATTCGTAATTCATTTGACCGAGTGTACTTAATTTCCTAAATCATTATTGTTTCTAAGTTTACTGAATAAGTCTAAGAAACACAGTTCATTCATTCAATCAAGGACGGATAGAGACTGATATTTTAGGGGGGGTCATAACAAAAGAATATAATCTTGGGTATGGTATGTTCCAAAACACATCTCAACCTCAGAAAATAAAATTAAAATTCTAAGCAAATTGTAAGTTTAGGTTATCTAGGAGTTAATTAATATGCGATTCCGTGCAGTTACACCCTACTTACGAGATTATTTTAAAAATTTTGGGCGACGGGGGAAAATGAAGTATGCAAAACATTTATTTTGATTAAAGATGCAAAAACTTTATTCACATTTTTAAGGTACAGAAATATTTAATATTTCACGGGTTGGAACAAAATTACTGGTGAAAGATGGCGTTGAAGCTTCTGTATTTGAAAAATTAAGTACAAGTGCTGTATACGCTTGGGTCTGTTCGTCTCTATTGAACCTAAAATTTGAATGTATCGTTAATTCCTAAGATATTGGCTTTTCCCGAATGGGCAAAAATGTTCATAATTTCCCTAACATGAAAACAAAATTGAAAAATTTACCTTTTTTGAAATTTTAGTCAAAGCGTGCTACTTAAATTTCCTAGAAAAGATTATATGACTAAAATCCAATTTCTTCATAACAATATTCCAAAGCACTAACTTTAAGTGCCTTAAAAATGGTATACGAATATTGAAAAATGGGTTTTTAATTAAAACGTGTTAATAAATCAAGCTTCAGTTTATTTTTGATTTGATTTGAAGACATATCTGTCTCTGGACGAATCATGAAATTTGGAATGGCCCACAGATTACATCTAATGTTTCCATTCAAACAACAGTTAAATAGGAAATACATAAACTCAGAGAAAATATCCAGGAAGAGAGCAGATTAGGTACTCTTTAATTACGTACATTCATATATTTTTTATTACGAATTTTGATCGGATTTTTCGTGCGAGTTCATTCTAACGCTACAAGAACTACTAATAATTGAATTTAGTACGTATATTTAACTTATATGATAAACCGTCTAGCAAGAGAGCAGCATGGAAACATAAACGTATTATGAAAACTATCTTCTAATAGAAAATCGGCTCTATGAATTGTATATGAGAGTCCTATCCGAGAGAAAGTCCGCCCGAGGGTACTAAAAATGTTTTAATGTATTTGGATGAATGAGAAATATTCTTGATATCGCCTCAATGCGTAAGAGTTATGGAAACATGTCCGCATGAAGGAAATGACCTCTGAGAGAAAGGTTGAGAAGGCTGGATGGTTGTAAGCTGATATTTTTGTTTACTTTGTGAGATTTTCAGAGACCGTGGTAGAGCGGAGAATTCGTGGCTGGAACCTGGTTTCGTCAAAAATTTCAGTGGATATTTGTTTACTCGAAGTCGGAGTGTAAACTTCATATACGTCTATAAATCAATTTTGATCATTAAATTATGTTCTATGTAGTTTCTATTTATGTTCTATGTAGTTTGTACAGTTAATTATTTGTCGTTTAACAGAATAATTCTTCAATTGATACTTGAGTGGGGGAGGGCTGGAGCACCCTAAACCCCACCTCCCCCGTGGGTGCACCCCTTCGCTAAAATACAACCACCGTTCAAAACTCGTGAACCCCCGAAGACGACACTCTTCCCATGAGCGTATCGTGTCATTCACATCAACACCCACTCTCACAACCATAATAGCTCCACCATCGCCGCCACTACAACTTTGTCGAACTGGACATGGCACGTTGTGCGTTGCTAAGATAGATAGATTGTAATATGGGTGGCCTCCCTCTAGAGAAGCCCCGCATATAAGCTTAAAAAGGTCTTTGTACCCCTTTGTACAGTCAAGGTTACTCCATCCCCGGGGCCTCGCATAAGGGCACCAGAGATTGGATTTTAGCCTTCCTGATATCCTGTAGGTTCGCGAAATGCGAACCTAGGTAACGGTACCTAGTTTGAGCAAGAGCTTCGCACAAACATCTACATGCGCAGAGGTCTACTTCTCCCTGCCGCATCTCCTACACATTGGATACTGACTGATCCCCATAATGTGTGAATGTCTCCGTAGGGTATTATGGCCTGTTATCAAAACTATTACTTTCCTTATATGACACCTACCTAAATTTAGTAAGATTTTCTTATATTCCTGGTTTGGTACAGCGATTAGCTCGCGGACCTGTCTGGCTGTATGCTGTGACTTCCAGTTGGTGCGATGTTGCTGGTGTCTCCAATTGATAACCTCCATCCTCACATTTCGTGGAGATGCTCCAAAGAAGGGTTCCAGACCCACAAAGTCGCCTTTGGATCCCAACTTTGCCAGTTCATCCGCCTTCTCATTTCCCCTGATTCCCATACGCTCAGGAACCCACCAAAGGGTAAGTAGGTTTCGTTCACAGAGTGTTGTCATTGCCATAGAGGTTTGGATGTTGTTGTTTTATAGGCATATAGTGCCTTTAGTGCTGCCTGGCTGTCGCTGCATATATTAATGCGGTCTCTGAGTCCAGATATATTTTGTATATGATTAGCGCATGCCAGTATAACAAATACCTCTGTCAGGAAAGTTGTGGTGTAGCCCCACCTTGTATTTGGTCCCCAGATACCGGCACCAGTTCCCGGCCCCGTCCGCGAGCCATCCGTAAATCAAACGTGGTCCACAGCCTGTAGACTAGTCCCGACGCCTATGACCCAATACTCTCTCGTGGAGATTACCACGGAAATTTATAATCTAGGTTATACCCGGGACCCATCAGGTCCCCAATCATTCCTGACAAAGGTCTCGCTACCTGTAACCTTGTCAGGATTGCCGTATGTCTTTTGAGAGGACTCTTAAAGGACCGCCCGCCGATTGACCATAGGCGATATGCGCCCATGTTTGCCAGCTCCTTAATAAATAAGTACAGCTGAGGAAGGCATAGAAATGCCTCCATTGCATTAAGCGGAGTAGTGCCCAGCGCCCCGGTTATTCCTAAACAACCTAGTATTTGTATGCTGTTTAGTCTGGTAATTGCCGTCCCTACCCCAGAGTCAGGCAACCAGACCAGTGTCGCAAAAATGATCGTAGGCCCTATGACAGCAACATAGAGCCAATGGACTACCTTTGGTCCTAGTCCCAATAGCTCTACGACATACCCGTAAAATTTTGCGCGCCTTTTTCACTTTCCAACTTAACCTCGCATCTAATATCACTCCAAGATACCTAACTGAAGTTGATCTAACTAGTCTTTTCAAATAAGAAGGGCTCCGACAAGCCATCGAACCTCCGTCTCGTGAAAACAACTAGTTCCGTATTGTTAGGGTTATGAGCTCCGTAATCGTACTGGGAAAATTGACCACGTCCACCAAGCTGATATCATCGGTGTAGCCCAAGGCATAGGTTCCCCCAACATTGAGTCTGGTAAGTACATCATCTATCACCAGACATCACAGAGATAGTGACAAAACTCCTTCTTGTGGAAACCCCTTGTCTATGATAACCTTCAACATAACAGCATTGAGGGATAGAAGAACTTGGAGGCTCTGCAAGGAGGCTATACTCCATTTTGATAATGTAGGACTAACTCCTCTATTAACTACTATGCTAAGCTTAATTGATCTTAGCATAGTACGGTTAAACCCCCCCTCTATGTCCAGGAAAATAACCATGGCTAGTCGTGGTCAAGGGTACTCTCCATTCTCGTCACTAGCTGGTGAAGAGCCGTTTCAACGGATTTCCCTTGTTGATAGGCATGCTGGAGAGGATGCAATGGTCGATCCCTCAGCACTCTCTCCCTGATATACCTATCTACCAGCCTCTCCAAGTTTTTCAGAAGAAAAGAAGTTAGACTGATAGGACGATAGTCCTTAGACCTGGTATGACATGGTCTGCCAGGCTTAAGTATAAAGACCAATTTCCTGTCGCCACAAAAAATGTTCATATCCTTCTGGAGCAGGGAAAACGCCATCCACTCCTAGGTTTTTGAAAGGTGCAAAAGATGATATTGCTCATTTCACTCTATTATAAGTAACGATCTCCGTCGGCTCATTCCATCCTCCCCTATCACGACTGTGGTATCCCACTGATTCCACCTCACTATTTGTGGTTAATGAACCAGGAAAGTGCGTGTGCAGTAACAGGTTCAGGGGTTCCTTCTCTGTCGATGTGAAGTCCCCTGAGGGAGCCTCCAGGGTGCCGAGCCTGGTCTTTATTACGTATTCTATGAAGTTTAGCTGCTTGATGCTGATTCTCGATATCAAAACAGATCTGCTTTCCAGGATTTCTTGGAGGACTTCCTGACTTCCGCCTTATATTCCCCCTGATACTCCTGAAAGGCGTCCATGCTTGACTGACCCCGTTGGGTCCTGTGTGTATTCCACAACCTTCTGGTCCACCTCCTAAGGTATTCCAGGTAACTATTCCATCGAAAGCTACCTGATGTCTTTCTCTTCTCCATAACTGGGCAAGTCATCTCATAACAGGAGACTAAGGTCTGAGTAACATAGGTTACATCCAACTCCAGTTCTCCTTTACTGCTGTACCTATAAAAGGGACATTCTCCAGTCTCCTCCTCAAGTCCTCCCTGAACGAGACCCGTCTGGGTCCGTCTGGGATTTCTATAGGATTCCCTTTTGATCGAGTCCTTTATGTTAAGCACAATGTATATATGGTCTGACAAGGAGGGTTCCCTAGAAACTATCCAGTCCATGAAGTCATCCATGATATCCGTGGAGCTCAGAGTTATGTCTATGACTCCGTCACTCCTGAGATTGCTGAAGGTTGCGATGTCTCCTATATTCATGATCTCTAAGCCAGTTGTACACAAGTATACGATCACATCCTCGCCCCGTCGATTGGTGTCTGTGCACCCCGAAATTCTTTGATAAGCATTGGTGTCACAGCCCACCACCAGGTTGAGTCCCTGTCTTTTTCTGAACTCTGGGGGTGGGGAGTCAGAGTCACCAGGAAGGTAAACTGAGCAAACAACAAGATCTTCGTCCTGTTGCTCCTCTTCATATCTCACTTGTACAGCAACCAAGTCCCTGGTGACGGATCCTGGTATTGCCCAAGCGTTCATACATTTAATTAGTATACATGCTCTGGGTTTGACACTTGCTCCAGCACAGAACAGAGTATAACTCTTACAACTCAGTCCCATGATATGGCCTTGCCTGAGTCATGGTTCCTGTATCAGGGCAACTGAAAACCCACCTATACTTCTGATCAGTATTCTAGAGGCCGCAATGCAGTGCTGCAAATTAACTTGGATAAAAGATAACATACTTACCGTTCACCCAAGCGTTGCTTCTGCGAACCTCCCGACTACGCCTGCGGTTGCGCTTCTTGTCCAGGTACCCCTGGGTCCACCGGCAGGCTAGATGGTTCCGTCGCCGGCCCCGTCTCCGCACCGTGCTGGGTTTCAGCCCGACCTCCTTGTCGGGCTTATTCCCAGTCTCCTCTTCGGACCGGTGCCCCGACACCTCCTGAAGCTCGCGCTCGGTCGGTAATCCCGACCCAGTACTTACCTCCTTTTCTTTCGAGGTGGTGGGTTTTGCCTCCCGCTTGCTATCCAGTAAGGTGAAGGAGACAGTATGAACACAAGGGATGTTTTTTGTGCCCACCACCCTGTCGATCTCTCGGGAGTCCAAGCTTACAACAAGTCGGACTCCCTTCTTCTCCACCTTCCTCTCATACACTCTCAAGTTGGAGGTATGTAGCCCGTCATTTTGGCGCATCGTTCTTACCAGAAGAACATCACTGTCTTCCAGGGGTCCTGGCACCCATATCATGACCCTTTTATAAGTTAATAGTTTATCCAGGCTCACGATTGCGAACCTGGCTCCCTCCCAAGGCTTCATGGGTAGCACGGAATTGGAGAGCCAGGTTTTGGTCTCCTCATCCGCGCACACCAGGACTGCTGCTCCCTTTGACAGGTAGCAGTCTAGGAAGTGGGGTTTGATGGTCCTCTATACAGGGAGCCCAACAATGATTTTCCCACCTCCCTCTCCACCAACTCAACCTGTTTATCACCAAATTGGGTCTTAGGGTAGTCCTCAGGCACGATAGCCACCCTGATCCCGTTTTGGAGATACTGGCATAGTTCACCCTCTTCCTCTTTGTGGCCTACCTCACCTCTTCAGGCGTCGTCCCCGAGAGGAGCCGCTTGTCTCCCTACACCTTCTTTTCTGACTTCTGAGCCCCGGAGTTCGACCTCACAACGGGAGCCTTACTCCTGGGTCCAGAGTGTCCTCTTGAGGGACCCGGAGTCCCAGGGTTAGGTCCTTGAGGAGCCTCACCCCGAGCCTCCTCTTCTTCTCCGCCCCAGAGCGGTTCCTCTTCTTCAGGTTGAGGTTGCCCACCTCAGCCATGAGCCCCCTCACCGTTGAAGAGGTAGAGTCCGATTTGACCTCAGAAGAAGCCCCCTCAGACGTCTCTCCATTATTACCCTTGCAGGCCCCAGAGGTTCTTTCCGGTTTATTAAATGTTTTTGTTTTGTTGGTAGAATCCATAAGATTCCCACGAGAAGCTAGGGAAATCGACCGTCCACCTAGGCAGAACCCCGCAAGGGAGGTCCCCAGGTATCCCAGGGTTTCGTTTTCGACACATCTCCCATGTGCCATGCACCCCATCAGCACGGATTGCCTTACACCTTAGGGTTGGGCTTGGCTAAGTTTGGGATCGAAGGATGGGTTAAGAAAGAAAGGTCGTTGTGGAATACACTTCGTCTGGAACCTCAGTTGAGACCTGTCCGACTTAGGAGACCCTGCCAGTAGCTAGCTACCGCCGGCATATCAGTCAACTTCATTGACCCGCGCAAACCCTCTCCACCCGCACGGACAGTGCTACTTTAAGGTGATATTCTCTTAGAGGGTGTGCGTTGCTAAATCGTTTCTACAAATATACTGCAGCACTAATTACTGATTAAAAATCGTTAAAATGCGTCAACCGTCTTGAAAATCATAAACGTTTTTGCGTGACTAGAAACTCATTCTGTATGGGTTTTTAGGGGGGATCATGACCCCCGTGACCCTCCCCTTGTATCCGCTCCTGCATTCAATTATTTGCCATTTAAATGAAAAATCATGTAAGGATAGGAATGCCAAAGTATTATTCTTTCATTGAAGCAACATTTTTTTCATTATTATCCAATCTTTCTATCATTATATGTAGTTGCAGGTTGGTGCACTTTCCTAATAATTTTCAAATTTTCTATTTTCTATTAGAAAATAATTTTGTACTAGCAAATTTCAATTAATTACTAATATTTTCATTGATAATAAATGAAAGGACTTTTGGATAAGGGATATGATATCTTATCTAATGTGAAAAATATCAATTTCCTCAAAAGAAACTTTTGAGTAACTTTCTATATACTTCAATATCCATTAAAATTTCTGTTAAAGTTCTTACCGTTTATAGAAACATTTATATTGAAAATTTCAGCAAAAAATTATTTATAAAATTACCTCATCGTAGTGATACAATAACATTTTATTCCTCAGATTTTCTTAAAGCCACCTCTTAGTCACTTAGTCACTCATAGGATCAAACATTGCACTTGCTCATGCTGAGTCTACTTGATAGCATTGTCCTAATGGAGAATTGTTGCACTACTACCTGTTTTAACAATCCATCAACTTCTGCTGATTATTAGGTTCAGTGGTTTCTTTTCTAGATATTTAATGAAGTCCTATTTTGAAGGTCAAAATTACAGGAACTGTGTTAAATGAGTACAGTCTTAATCGCCATTGATTGACATTGGGATTTTTAACTCAAATCAATGCCACCTGTAATTGGTAGTACTACATCAGTTCAATTTTCTCTACATGAGCTGGGATTGATCTTTTTTAAATTGTGAGTTCATTATAAATCACAAGGGTAACATGTTAAAAATTAATTATTTACTCTTATTTTAATTTTATTGTAGCATAATTTCACTTGTTGAAACTATCTTATAATCTTAGTCATTGATTGGATTTATTGTTCTCCTTTTTCGATAAAAGTGGTTTCTTAGGTCTTGTTTACAAGCGTTTAAGGAAAATAAATGCTCATAGCTATTGACATGAAAAAGTTGCCTTCCTGGAATAATTGTTATTTATGAAGCAGAGAAAGTGAGTTAGTGAAAAAATTGTTAAAAGTGAGTTGAATTTGAAGTATTGTTTTAAAGTTTTTTCTCTTAAATATTTGATTTGATAGGCAATGCATATTGATACAGGAATATTTTTGGGGCATTGAATAGTTCAATTTCAATTTATTGCCAAAAAACAAATAAAAATGTTGTACGAGCTAATTTAATCTCTGGAAGCAAGCTAGAGACCAACTCATTAATTGCAATGGAGAACCAGAGAAAAAACAAGACTGGGATAGAGCTATAGTTCCTCTTAATAGTTCTATAGTTCCACAAAACAATTATCTAACAATACAAAAATAAAAGTGAGTAGTACTGTTAATTCTTATAATATGAAGTGAAGTTTTGATATGAAGAATATGAAGTGAAGATGAAATTTGAGCTGCCTTACTACAGTTTCAACAAAATAATTGATTCTTAATCGGTTATTATAGGGTTTATTTCTGAATTATTAAAACAATTCATGTTTATGGATCAGAGTTCTTAAAGTGCCATTGAACTCATTGTGACAAAAATAAAACTCAAAAATTGAGAAAAGCTGGTAACGGTGCTGATCCTAGTCATTTTCCACCTAAAGCAGAACAACATTCTTCTGCACACTCTCCTACCTCTTCAGTTATCTTCTACTATTGTATTATTTAAAAATTCTTATCATATAATACAATGTTTTGTTTTTTAAGTTGATAAGTAATAACATGTTGATCATTCTTGTAACAGGAGAAAATTAAATAATGTCTTCTGTGTATGATATATGTAGTTATGAGTTTATATTGATATTGATTTTTATATCAAATATATCTGTTTTTGAAAAATACATGATTTTTTAAAAGAAAATCTTTCAAACATATCTGAGAAAATCAGAGTTTATACTTTCTTGCAATATTTCACTTTAAATGCAACTTCTGTGGATTTCACAACAACAAAAATTCATTACTTACAAACTTGGGATATGTTGATGCAATATTTTTTGAAATTTGATTAGCTACCTGATATTACTAGCCAATTATAAAATAAGATAATAATATGTAATTGCTTTAGTGTATATTTTCAAGACTAATTAATACAACAATTAAATTTTAATAACTGTTAGTGGACTAAATAAAAATTTAAATTATCCATTGAAAATAATAATCCTTTCATTATTCTTCTGTAAATGAATCACTCTATTACTATTATGCTTTTGGTCAGAATTATTTTACATCCCATTTGTTTGTTATGACAGTGAGTCATGAAGGGTGGGACCATGAAGTAAGTCTGCCCTCGACCTCATTCTATATGGCACCACCAAATAGATGTCATCAAAAAATTATATAAAGTTGTCAATTTGAACTAAAATACACTCTTATCTTTTATAATATCCCTAGGTCCATTTAAGTATACACACACCCTGCACACACCTTTGAATTAAGATGCAGTATTACCACCACTTCAATCCAACTATATTGAAGAGTTATGTTATAATGTTACTGTGCCTGTCTATTAATACACATTGGATTTTAATAATTATTTATTAGACACAAATTTAATGGATTATAAATTTGATGCAAAGTTTAAGAAAATAATATTTTTTGTGCCTACTACAATTTCCATTGACTCAAATTTTCTTTTAGATCACAGAAACTTAACCTGTTCCATACGAGAAACTCCTTTGATTCTGAGATCAAAGTTTTATCATTATTAACTGTAATAATTGCTTCTCCTTAGCGTCCCTGTGCGTTTGCTTTAATATTAGATATTGAGTGTATCAAGCAATATTGGAGAGAAATGATTTAATACTACAGATTTTGAATTTTTGATGTTACAAATATGTAGTAAATAAACTTCATACAAATTTTCTAAAATAAAAAATTGAACTATATGTTAATGAATTGTAAAAGGACTTAAATTTTCCTCAATCATTTTCAGTGTTATGTTTAGGATGTAGGTGCAGCTAAGTACTTCAAGGGCCCCTTTTATTTATTCCACCCAACCTCCTCCAACTTCCACCCTTTCACCGCCAAAAATATCATCACATGGTATGTTTAATATAAACTTTTAAAAAAATAAGTAAAGCATTTTAATTTTTACCCATCAGGTCATGGTCTTCGGACCAGAGGTCTACGATATTTTTCTGTAAATAAATTATTTTCACAGATTTTTCAATATTCACTGTTTGATAAAATCATTTTAGTTGTTGTTTAAAACTGCTTTGCCCCTCTAGTGGTTCTGGGGCTAGCATTACCACTCACCACCCAGTCACTCAGGGATCAATTCCAGTGGGATCAGAAAGAAATTTGTAGCTTTCCACTTCAATATGCCAGTTCATATAGCTGATACAATTGAAAAGCAAACCCTCCTTTTATCCACCTCCTACTGCTCCTAGTATCACGAACTCTTACTTTTACTGACAACTCTAACTCTTCCCTCAAGCACAATCTGTTGTAATGTTCAAAATACTTGAATGGGAATTTAATTTTAAAAATTTATTACTGAATACGCAAGTATTTATATTTTTATTAATATTTCAATATTTTGTTAAGACACCCTAAAATGTATTAAAGGTCCTAATTGTTGTACATGATGTTGGGGTATGCCATTTAAATTGGGCTTAGAGGTCCATTTATCCTGTGCTGGGCCATTTTAAATGTCCAATTATCATTAGTACGGGTACATGTAGTAGTTATTTTTTCTGTTGATTATAATGAAAATCATAGACCTAATAGGTATCTAACTTATGACATTTGCACAAAACAAAATAATATTATCACTGGGTCAAAAATGTAATCAAAGTGATTATTTTCCATGTTTGAAACCATTTTCTTTGTTTTTATCTCATATTTTGGAGGTGTATATTCAGTTTTGGGCTTTAAATTTTTGGTACCCCCAACTGTGCTGGAGCCAGGGGGATTGTGCCCCCTCCCCCAAATAAAGATAGAAATAGTAATAATAAAGGAAACTTTTTTTACATAAAAAAATTCATTCGGACCATTGAAAAAAATTGACAATTTTCGAAGGGTTGTTTATAAATCTACAATTTAAGTTCAGTTTTTCAATTGCAGTTACAAGAAATTAATGTCCAAAAATTTTCCGATTGAGGGTAACTATCACCTTGGTATTTCTCTTTTTGGGCCCCTCCCGAAAGCAAATCCTGAATCAGCCACTGGCCTCCATGAAAGTGGAACCCTAAGCTATTTGTTTAGCTCACATGTAAATCTGTATTTTTCCGTAAATATGTTTAATACTCACTGACATTTTTCGTGTTTATAAAAATGTTTGTAATATACGTCTTGTAGTTCGTGCTAATCTTATCATTTCCCAGTCACGGGTATTCAGTGCTAATAGTGTTAATCTTTCTAAACAGTCTTAGGTAACTTTTTGGTTTTATTCTCAGAACTACATTTACATTTTCAGTTTTTTCTCGGAATTTTCAGAATTTCAGTACGAAGGTAAATGTGTGAGCTCTCTGATTAATGGCATTGTAGTACTTGAGATCAATTTTACATTGTTATAATTAGGATACACTACATTGAGATGAGAAAGACAAACAATGGGAGGCTGATCAAAGCTGTTCAGTTACTAAAATTTACGTTCGAATATTTTCACGATTTTACTATAGCTCACCTACGATCGTGTTTTTGATATTATTTGTCATTACGGGTTTCAGTTTATGGTACGAATTTTCCAACCTTGAATTCTCGATCTGTAAAAACTCGAGTTGTAGTGTGTCAATTTAAATACATTCAGCGGGAAAAGTGAGGCAGAATTTCAGGCATTTATTCACAGATAGCGTTGTAGTGTGCGATTGTTACACAGAGAATTCACCAACAAATAATCTCGTCGTAGTCATACAAAGTTCTGTACGTGAGTTACCGGATTCTTGAAATATAAGTTGAGGGAGAAAGACAGTGTGAAACTACATCTAGGTTTTATTTTTCAGTGCTCATCTTTGGTAAGTTACATTTTTAATCTAAAAAACTTCGAGTATTGTTAAATTTTTGTTCGACACATAATGTTGATTGTTTAATGAAACATGGCGTTAAGTACTTATCGAAAGGTCACACCTCAAGTATTCGGCGCGTACGATCAATATTTTTTTGTTTCAATTTTATTGTCTTTTCTTTTGTTATTTAATCACCGCTAACGTTTTTCATAAATTATGGGATTTCTCACGTGTATTGTCGTAGTTACTTGACCACTGATTTACTTATTGAAACTCGAGATGCTGAATAACACTTCACATGTTTAGAATTTGTATGGATCAGTTTACTTTATCCTCACCAATATACTTAACGTGTTACCGACCTATTAAGTTTTTGTGGTATTCAGTCGCTCCTGACCGCTTTTAGGTTAACTGTACACGAATGTGGAATTAAAATAAAATGGGTCTAGAAATAACTTGTTTAAATATACCACATTACTTCACTTTTCCTCTTGAATAAACTCCTATAATTATTATTCATAAATTTGGCTCTTGTATGGTAGGGATCACCTCTTTCTCAACAACAAAATTGTCCATGCCACTATCATGTTACAACTTTGTGAAAAGTGAAGAGAAGTTTAAAGAAATGAAGTTCCCAAGTAAAAATTTATAATCTAATGTCTGTTATGTTTAGTTTCATATTTGCTTCCTTTTAACAAATATAACTTACTTTCAGCTATAAAATCATGTCTTCTGGCCAACAGTTCAATTTACGATGGAACAACCATACTAACAACATTCTGCAGGTGATAAAGAGTATTTACTATTTTATTTTAGTGCAGTTGATTTTATGATTGGTTTCCAAGAATAACTAGCAGGTTCTAAGAGTGTGTAATTTTTAGGTGTTTATGGAACAATTTACAAGTGAAAATTTAGTCGATGTTACCTTATCATGTCAAGGACAATTTCTAAAAGCTCACAAGATGATACTATCAGCTTGCAGTCCATATTTTCAGGTGAGAGGTTTTTGTAAATGACAATAAAGTTAGTACTATAACTCATTACTTGGGAGTAACTATTCCACCTTTAATGTGTAATGTATGTCTCATTTATTTTATTAATTGATTATTAACATTCCTGGGTAGAAATATTATTGTAGCTTCAAGGATTGGTTAATTTAACACAGAGGTAAGAGTTTAAAAAATATCATCAGTAATGTTTTGAAATGAAATGCATCGAGTTCTTTATTTATTTTTTCTCGTTGCATTAAAAATCCAGCTGTGTTGAGATATGTTAAGTGTTCTTATGAAGAACCTAATTGAAGTAAAAGTGTAAAACCTTTTATTCAAAGTTTTTGTTTCTTATGTAATACCTTTTTTGGTGTCAGTTGCTTCTTTATCATGACATGCTATTATTGTTTTGAGCTGTTTCAAGTGTTCATAAGTATCCAGATATATTAGTGAATGTTTCAGAGGTTATGTTTACATTGAGGTAATGTATGTTGCTAACTTCTTTCGCAAATACTGTAGATTCTTAGGATGAAGCTACTTTAATTGCTTCTGAAGTGAGAGCTACAAATTTTTTACATTTTGAATTTTAAATAAATTTAAAGTTGAAAAGATTTCAATCTGAAATATTTTTGAGTTGTCAAATAACAAAATACATTTAGTTTGAAAGGTTCATTAATGGTTAAGTACTATTATGTGGATCTGAATTTATTGAATATTTTTGTTAGGACACTCGGTAATATCTATTCCTAATTGAAAGAATTACTTGAACAATACTTCTAGCTGAATTGTTTTCAATGGAAGAAAACCCATAAATGTAAGTTACACATTTTTCATAAGCATTCCTATATTGGGTATATTGATTTATCAAATTTTGATGAGGTTTTCTTCATATCAGTAGAAATTAATTTTGGGCCTCATTGGTCTAAAGAGTAAATCTTTAACAACATTTTGCGTGTTTTTAACAGATATTGGTAGATCATGGAGGATAAACTGTTTTTTTTTGTTATCTTGGTGATAATATTATTTTAATTTTATTGTATTTATATTTGTATGTTTTATTTTTAGTTTCTCTTTGATTGTCAACTTGCTATTGCTTTATCTGAAAATAAATAATGTGAATGAATAATCCATTAGAGATACAAGTAATAATAATATACTTGCAAAATTTAGGTTCCCAGTAGTCTGAAGTAAGTCTAACAATAGTTTCAGCTTATATCTTCCATAATGTAGAGGAAAGAAAGATATAATTTTGTAATGTCTTGATATATTTCTACAACAAAAAATTTGGAGGGTTATTTCTTATATTCTATTTTCTGAAGAAAGTTGTATGAAAAGTAATACATGACAATATAGGAGGGAGGATTCTAGGTCTAGATTAAAATTTTTAAAGTATATTTGTTCCCAAATGTTGAGATCAATTTTTTCAGTGGACTTGTTGTGAGCAGAAGGGTGTTAGTACTTTTCTGTTCTTGTTTCCCAGACCTTGCAGATCTTTATTCTGTCTGAGTTGTGCTCTTGTAAAGAGATCCTTCGTGGGTCTAGCGTCAGTCGGGTGTGATTTAAAGATTTTGTTTGGGTGGCCATTACATTGGAAAGCAAATGTGATCATTCATCAAACACATGTACTACTGTTATGATAATTTATCTGCTTACAATAAATATATACCTGTTCACCTCTCCATGCCTTCTGGGCTCTAATAACCTCCATCATGGTGAGCCATAAAGCCCCAATTTTTAAAAAAAATCTTCATTTCTGATTAACAATTTTGCAGCAAATCTTGAAATCTGGTAGAAATTTCTCTCATTTTCTCTATCAAATGGCTGTGGGTAGTCTTCCAAAAATGTCTACATAATAATAATAAATTTATTGTCAAAAAACAGTACAAACAGCGTATGACCACGTGGAGGACAATAAACTAATTTACTCTCTGGAAGCAAGCAAGGGACCATCCCATCAATTCCAATGAAGGGCCCTAAGGCAGAGGCAGATTCAAAAATTTCAGCAAAAGTTCCTAGATAAGATAAAAAGTTAGCTGCGAGTTATAATACATATATAATGTCAATATGTTTGTAATTTAACGCAAATATGTTTGTAAATTTACATGTACAAGTTATTATCGAACTATAGATTATTCTGAGTATAGTGTTTAAAAATCATAAGAGTTGAAAAAACACTAAATTCACGATTTATTGTTACAATAAACACGCCCCTAGACAAAAATGTATGTAATTTTTGGATATTCAGATACATCAAAAATGTATGTAATTTTTGGTTATTCAGATACATCAGTTCATATTTCAGTCAATGTTATGTCAGATTTCACTGATTTCATAGTAAGCACTACCTTTGGAAAACTCAGTTCTCAGGTCAGTTCTACCTTTTAAAATAAAGTTTTTGTAATTTGATATTACTAATAATTTTTGAAGTACCTTGTATTTTTCCTGAATTCATTTACTGAAGGTGTCTTCAGCAAGTTCTTTATATATAGGAATAAGTTAAATAATGTGCTAAATCTTTTAAATAGTGGGTATGTTACATCTCCATGACTCATTTAGAAGCAAATTCTATTGTCGAAGTGTTTGTTTGGTGATATTTTTCTACTCTTTCATTGCAACATTGTCATGTATGGAACCCATCACATAAATCCACTATTGATGTAAGTTCCAGAGCAAGTAAGATTCTTTCAACAATTCAGTATTGGGTTATGCACAGAATTTAAAGTTTATTTGTTGAGTACTGTGGCTATTAATGTATTTTGCTTGTGTAACACATCTGAAGTAAAATGTAAACAACTAATATTATGATATAAAAATAATAATAGTTTATTGTCAGAAAATAATATACAAGATTTAAGTTACAAACAAAATAATTAAACATTTTTTATTATAATTATAGTCATAATATACATAATCATTGACGATGGCATAACTGGAGGGGAACCAGGTGGGCCGTGTCCATGCTTGACAGTTCTGGTGTCCACTCCAGAAACTTGTGTTAAGAACAGATTTATGGACAGTATAATTGTTTGTGGCTCAAATGAGGGATATTTCTTTAAAGAAATCTTTAGTGTCGCCATACTTATTTCGTAATTGGAAGAGACAAGCTATTGCAAATAGTACTATAATGCGATAGTATCATATTACTACAGGTCATGCGCGAGATGATGAGATTTGTTGGCTTGTGTTTATTGTGATTAATACTAGATGGGAGTCAACACGGAGTTTGCTGGGAGTTAGATAAAAGTATTCCTATGTCTGTATGTTGACTATGTCCCAGGCCCATCCCAGGAAATGCTCTTTCAATGGTAATAAGTGCAACTCCTCTATTATGGTTATGAAGCCTCCAGTACCCTGGACAAAATTGATTTAATCAAAATCAATGAAAGTGACTGTTATGGGTTGATGATGGATCTTATCCTTGTTAATGAAGGAGGGATAATTTTTAAATCATTTATTAGAATGAACTGCGTTACTTCCTAAATTATGAACAGTATTGTATGAAATGGGATATAGGAGCAACACATTTATTGTGCAGTTATCATTATTTATACTGTAATACTGTAATTTAGAGTGTAATATTATAATGGTATATAGAATAGTAATGAATGAGAAGTGAATTGGACCTCTGTTGACAATAGTTCCCTTCTAAGTTCCTTGTAAATCATTTGGTAATCTATAAACTACTGGAAATCATTTATTTTTGTACAGTGTTTGGTGTGATTTAATTTATAATTTTGTGTGTGCTGTATTTGTGTTGTACATTTTTTATCTTTTTTGTAATTAGGAATTATTTCGACAACATCAAGTGCAGCATCCTGTAATAATTATGAATGGTATGAAATTTATGGATATCAAACTAGTCGTTGAATTCATGTATCGCGGAGAAATTAAGGTGAGCATGTTTAACAACAATTTTTCTGCGAGATAAAATTGCTTATCCATAAAAGTAGCTATCTGATGTACAATTTTGTTTGAAGGTGTTGGAAACTGAACTTGATGGATTATTAGCTACAGCTGAAACACTCCAAGTAAAAGGTCTTTCAAATGTGAGAAATAAATATGAGAAAGGTGAAATCCAAGGTAGTGAACAACCATGCCAACCTTCCAGAGGTGATCCTCAGGAAAACCTGGATACAGCCACATCATTGTTATCTGGCACTCCTATGCATCTTCGCAGAAAACGACGGAAACGATCTGATTCCCCTGTAGGTTAATAGTTTGTGTAATATTTTGAATTAATTGTTTTCTTTCTGAAAATTATTACTTTCTATTTGTGTAGGCAGCAGATATGCCCGATCCTGAAGACAAGGATGGAGATCCTCTTAGTGCTATTGCCACTAGCGCAACTCTGGGTTCTAGTAGTGATAAAGGTTTACCACCTTTTGCTCAAGTTACTATGAATGACTACACAGATGATGATCTTCCTGCTACAGTGAGTTATTTAATTTTATTTCTATTTATATTGGTGATTTTTCGTAACTCTTATTTATAATTATTTCTAGATCAAAGTGGAGCCACCAGATATTCGTGATATTGATGAAGAACAACCTGGATGGGAATCACCAAAACTTGTTATTGACCTGGTAAGTTAAGTTATGATGAATGGTAGGACAGGTTTTTAATTTTTCTCATTATTTTTCCTTATCGCTAAAAGCTTTTCATGTTGGTCCATTTCCTGCAGCTCTTTGTAGCCAGAATCATACTGAATCTATATTTTAGTTTTACTTCTTCAGTATTCACAGTTCTCCTGTTTTGGAACCTGTTTATCTACTTTTAGGCAGTATTCATTTTGGGATACTCAAATTGCAGAGCTAGGTTACTTGTGAGATTCAGCTCGTGTCATTGAGCAGTGTCTCTCATATGACATTACTCAAGTAGCGGCAACTGAGAGACTCTTGCGACAGGAGACTGCTTGCTAGTCTCATAGTCTGTTGTGAGCGACAGTAGTCTGTGACTGACCCTTGTTACCTTATGGTTCATTGTTGCACAAGAATTTACTTATGACAGCTGGAGATTAAATAAACAAAAATTTTACATTCTCTTAAAAATATTTGAAGTTAGCTCTGGAAATAAAAATAAAATTTTACTTTTTCTGCTTTTTTGTAAACATATTTCGAGTTTATATTTATATTTAATATTACATTTAATTGTTCTTTTATTATGTTTCTTGTTATAATTTGTTACACGTGATGATGACTCAAGCCTCGAGTTGAAATGTTGTGTACTTAAAACGTGTTCATGTATGAAAAGGTCACAAGTCTTAAATTACTTATTTATCTTTTAAAAAATCATACCTAGTGTTAAGCCCTTGTATCTTGTACATTCTTTCTAGTTAATAAATTTATTATTGTTATTATCATTACCATTATTTATTAAAAAATGATTATTTCATGCTGTGCTGTAGAAGTAAGCTATATTGATGAAATCTTGCATAGGTTGTCACCGTAATTCCAATCTGATTTTATGTAAAACCTAATGCAGTCAAATTTGGTATCATTCTCCCAGTCTTCTGACATTTTGTCGAATGTGAGGAACTTTGAATCTTTTTCTTGCCATTTCTTTGTTGCAACACGTAATCTTCAATATGCGTTCTTTTTGATGAAACGTTATACGTACAACCTGGGGCCCGTTTCACAAAAGCAAAAGTTGTTACGAACTGTACTTGTAATAACAAGTAGTTTGTTACAATCGTTTCCTGGAGGTTTCACTAACTTGTCAGTACTATACTTGTTGGTATCTTCACACTCGTCAGTAACATGTGTTTGCGGACAGTTCTACCTTTATTGTTTGATTCTGCCTTATGTAATGTCAAATGTGGTATTTCTAAAACATTCATCAGTATACTTTATGAGAGATATAGCACGGAAAGCGATTGTTTTTTTGCGTATTGTTAAAAATATTTCAAGCTTATCAACAATGACTTTCTAAACTGCTAAGCTAAAATAATGACGAATAACTAAATTAACATATGTGGTCAAATTAACACGGATCTTTTCTTATAAGTTTTTGTATTACATCCTTCTTTTTCTTCAAGCTCTACCAACATCATTGTGTTCGTTCATTCTTTCCCTGAAAGTTTTTCTATGTCGTTGTACATGAATGAATAGCTCATCTTCGGAGGAAGAATTTGACCACCTCATATTAATAAAATAACACTTGTAACACAGTTTATCTAGCTAGGTAAGAAATTCTTTGTTGGTAACAAATTTATTTTACAAGGTTTTCAGCTACAATTGTGATGAACCTAACAATGTTAGTGGGTTACAAGTAAATCACTTGTAAAATTGTAATAATCTTGCACTTCACTTGTAATTACAAGTTTACAGGTGTACCTTAGTGAAATGCTATTAACTAGATATTTTTTCAAACATCAGAAAATTTACTTGTTACTTACAAACTTGTACTTTTGTGAAACGGGACAGAAGGAGGGTACTATACTTGAAGTCATGTTTCTTTGCTTCGAGAAATTTAACTTAAGAAAAAAAATTATGAACAGAAATGTACTGTGTTTATTAGTGTATTATATATTAGTCACAATAAATTTACTTTATTGTTCTCAATTTGGTCTTAGACAGTTTGTAAAAGCTTTTTTGTCAATAAATTATTTCTTTATTTATTATTTGTCGAATTGGCTTGATGTTGGTACAGTGCTTGTACATAATGTAGAGTACTCGTGTTATATTGGCAGGACATTTGATTTCTGAAAACTTCAATCTATCGCCATTATTGGTCATCAATTCAATGCACTTGCTCTTGTGCTATTCTCTTCCTTCTGCATCAAGCATATGGAATGAATTTTACCTTGTGCCTTAGTTTGTTGTTATCAAATTGTATTTCTTTACAGCAAATAGCTGCTATTGTGACTACTATAAATATTTATTAGGATATGTCATGAATTCATGTTAAGCAGCCCCCCCCCCCCCCCCCCAC
>NNCF01125962.1:655221-670697 GCA_002313205.1 Laupala kohalensis | reverse complement strand
TTTCCCCTACCTGTACAAGTTTTTAGGGCTCTAATGACCTCGATGTCGACGAGCCGTAAAGCCCCACAAAAAAAATGTTAAGCAGACATATTGCAGAATTTTTGACAAATTTAAATGACTTGGAGTATAGATGTGTACCTTCTCTACATCCTGTGAAAATTTGTTACTTCTGGTAATGAGTAATATGAATTTGAATTAAAATGATGTTTTCTTTGAGATTTCTGTTCCATTTATTATCTTTCTTAGTTCCAATCTTCTGGTCTTAAATACAAATTACATACAATATTAAATTACTAATAAAATTAAAGAATGAGGAATGTCTCATTCTTAAAGTATATCTTGTAATTAGTAATTTTATATCGTTAGTAATTAGTATTCAGGACCTGAAGATAGTCGATATTTGGAAATGACAACTCACACCTGAAAGGAAAATAAAAAACTAAAAGAAATAACAAAAAAACTTAATTAAAATTAACTCAACAGGCAACTCAGGTCCCGACAGTATGACAGACATCTCCAGTCACCTATTCTCTCCGTTTCCTGGTAGTTAAGGACTGGATTATGATACTCCATTCAAATTGGACCTTAATTTTTCTTTTCTATTATCTGAACATAACTTTTTTGTTGTACATTAAGAAAGAAATTTTAAAAAATTTCTAAGTCTTTCAAGCAGAGCTGGGAAAATGTTATAAACAATTATGAAAAGAAAAACTTTGATATTCAGTATTTTTATGGTGTGCAAGACTTCATTTTTACTTCAAGTTGGTTTTCAAAATTTACTAATATTCAGAAGGAAATATTCACAGTTTAGTCCTGTATATAAATATAAATTAACAGATCCTCAAAAAATTCTACTGTATTTTATTTGGTATTTGAATTAGATCAGCTGATTTTGACGAGAAATCTGATTGGGATCAAAATTAGACCAAATATGCACACTGGAGGTGGTGGGTGGGTAAACTATAAGAAACCGAAGATGCAGACACTATGGAAGTAGTAAACTTACCTGATTATATTTCTGATGATATATTCTTTCTCCAGTGACTAAGCCAACTGAATGTTGGGGAAGTATTATACTTTGTTATCGACATTCGAGGAATGCTGTAATGCTAAAATTGCAGAAATAGAAAAAAAAATTTCTATATCAAGCCATATTTGCATATATTTGCTTGTAAATTTATTACTAATTATCCTAGTTAGTTTGATTTTGTAAATTTCTTTTACTGCAAATAGTTTTAGGTCTTTTACCTCAATAAAATAAATTTTAATCTTATTTATATATTGTGCCACACCATTTAATATTGAACTGATTATGAATTATATTTGTTAATTTAGTCTTAGTATCAGGAGACCAAGTGGAGTGAATGTGTCATGCTCTTACCTTCTTTGGCGCCTCAGAACTTACTTAAGTAATTGAGAAAGCATTCTTCTTTCAGCCTGAGTCAAGTGATAAAGCTAAACCAAACATAGTCTCTCCAAAACCATCCCCAAGAGCTACTAAACCTTCACCAAAAGGTGAGTGTGATAAAAGTATGTATGAATTAATTTACAGTGGAATCTGATTAGAAGAGATTCCTGCTTATGGAGGTCCCAGCAATGAATGTCTTGAAACAATTTTTTTTCCCCCTGGATATAACAGATTCCTGCTTGTAGTGGACAAAACTTACCTCCCCACAGTATATTCTAAGCCCTATTTAATTGTGGTGTCATATTTTGTATGTCCCTGGAATTATTTGCCCCAAAACATGTTTGCTTGAATTATTAACGGGGGCCTTATTGTCCCTCTTGTTTCAGCAAGTTCTTCATTTTCTCCAATTTTTGTTATTTTGTATTTTTGAAAAGAATCTGACATTATGTGGTGAAGATTTTGTTTTTAACTTCAATATAATTAGAGAAGCCGAGAAGTATGGATTTAAGTTGTGAGCTGTGGAGTAAAACTTGTGTATATCAATTTCCATGTGAGACAAGATCATGTTGAAGGAAGATTCAGTTAATCCCTAAATTTGATCCAACTTCTATGCATTGAACACAAAAAAGAAATGGGCTTGTGGAAACGCAACAAATCTGCCTTATTTAGCTCTAGTTTCTTTTAATGAAAGTGAAATAAGCACTGGTATGTTTTGCAACCATCCTAATTCAACTTTCTAAAAACCCATTTCCCACTTATAAGAGACATATTTCCCCTCTCCTTGGCAGCTCTTATAAAAGGGTTTCACTGTATGTGTCGTGACACTTTATTCCATTAGAACTAAATATTCTAGAAGAACATTTTTGGTGAGTAAAGTTAAGTTTTACATTATAGGGAAAGTGGGTATTAATTTCCTCTGCACTACTCCTATGCTTTGTTGCCTATTATGTTAATTGAAAAATTAAGGTTAATAAATTGACCCAAGAAATTGCTACAGAGGAGAATACAGGCACATTACTATAGCAGTGTAATGTGTTCTATTATGTTGCTATCTTCTTTTAAAACCAATTAATGTATGCAATTATTGAATACCCTCCATTTTTTAATTTTAATAATACATTGAATTAATGAATGATTTTAAATGTGTAAATAATTAAATACAAATACACTGGTCACACATTTTTGATACTGTGTGAAAGACACAGAAATATAAAGTGCAAAGTGTATTGAGCATACCATTCATTTGTAAGTTAGGAAGATTAATGTGTAACACATTTCTCTGTAAACTAAGAATTCTAATACCTATTGTTAGAATAATTTCATTACTTGGATGTTTTAATATTAGAATTCATGAATTATTTCACATTTAAATTAGTTTTTTGTTAAATTATTTCTTTTCTTTATTAATTCTACTGTGTGTTTAATAATGTTTCGAGGATGCTGTATACTTGTGAATTAAGTAATTAACTTTAAGCTCATTACCATTCATTTTCTATGCTGTCCAGTGTCTTAGTAGTCTTAAAGCTGAGAAAAATTATTACTATGAAATATTTTGAATGTTAAGTTTAAAACATTAAACGTAATTGCATTTATTTCTTCCATGTACCTACACATGGAGAAGATATTTGATAACTTTCAGTCAGGTGAAAATGTTGACGTGCTGGGAATCGAACCCGGGACTCCTGCTTTGAGCGCAGCGGCGTTAACCACTACATCACCTGTTCGCCTTTCACAGGTGTACACCATTTCCACCCAGACCTAAACCACGGAAGACCTGAGACATCCCCATACAGGAGATAAGTACCAATGATTTACAGTTGTGTAAGGCAAACAGGTGGTGTAGTGATTAACACACCTGCGATCAAAGCAGAAGTTTCGATTCCTGGCTTGTTACCATTTTCACCTGACATTAAATGGAATTGTTCTGTATTACTAAAAAAAATTAAAATATTGATGCACATATTTTAATGAAATAAGAGATTTATCATTTTCTTCTCTTGAATTTCTTTTTCTGAATACAATTTCAGTAAGCTCTCCTGACTTTGGCAAGCCTAGGTTTGTTATGGATTTCCCTCCTTCTGCCCCTGGCACTAGTCAAGGGAATGGTGAATTAGCTTATCAGATGATTGACAATCAGCGTGACCATAAGCAAGTATCACAATGGTTGAGAAAACGAACTGGAAAAATTCCAAGGCCACCCAATGCATTTATGATATTTGCTAATGAATGGCGACGGAAACTTGCATTTCAACATCCAAGTAAGTCAAAGCTTTTTCAATCCAAGTATTTTTGTTCCCTACCTTCAGTAGTGGTGATTGGGAATCAAAAGTAGGGGCTCAAAATATATTGACAATTTTCATTAATGTGACATATTCTGCATATTTGCTCTAAGTATGACTTAAATAATAAAATAAATCAAAAGAAAGACAATTGATGATTACCACATCAAGGATGGTGTAATTTTTTTACAATTCCCAGTTTTAGACGGTTAAAATCAAGTTTTTCTCTTTCCTTAAAAAATTACCGCCACTGCCCACCTTTACTTGTGGTGTACTTGTATGGTGAGAAAATAGCACAACTTATGCTGTGGGTTTAGTCTTAAATTTCAATTTGGTAATTTTTTTGTATTACCGAAACACTGCAAAAATGTATTTAAAGTGACTTTGATTTGCTGGCATACCCTTAACATGAAAAGAATTATCGTGATACCAAAGTGAAAGAATAATTTTCCCTGAAATCTCTAAAATCATTCTCTAAAATCATATGAGTTAATTTTTCCTGTTAAGTCTTTTTAAGGCTTTACTATTTTAGAAGGAAGCAGGCTGTGGGATTTCTGAAAAGTATTGCATAGAAATTATGATTGTGAAGCATGTTTCTCCCAGTTTGACTATTGTTCATCTCTCTCTCCATTTTAATTTGTATCATAGAATGGTAATAATTGATAATTGAATAGATGTTATGAGTTTATTTTTTTCTATAAATTTGGAGATTCATTCGAAATTCAGTTGGAATGTTTGTGGTCTTCTTACTACAAGAAACTAGAACAAGAGTCATTTATAGTGGACAAAACATGTCTTAACAGTTAGTTAATTTGAACCCCCAGGAAGAGACAATGAAATCATTTTTCATGAAAATTTCTGAGAATATATAAATGACTGCTACTTATGTATGTCAGCAAAGTGTCAGCAGTCAACACTGCTGAGCCTATTTGGGACTGCTGTTTAAAGGGAATCTGGTTCGCTGTTTGTCACTGTTTGCTGTTAACCACTGCAATAAGTATTTTTTTACTTGTGACGTGGTAACATATTTTATTATTATAAATTATCCCCCAGATAATTTTCCCTAATACAAGTGTGGTGACTGAAGTGTATTAATGAGTTCTTTTTGTTTATCTTTTTTCTGTAAGTATGAAAATTAGTGAAAACAAATTTTATCAAGTGTTATTTTTAATTTTTGAAAGAACTATGAAATCAATGTGGAAAGTTCTCCTTTGGGGATAAAATAATTAGAAGCCAAGAAGTGTGAAGGAGTTGTGTTGTGAGCAGTGTAGTAAAACTTGCATGTACCTGTTTCCATGCTAGACAAAAGTATGTAGAAGAAGGAAAAAATCCAACCGTGGATGCAGCAGAGCATATGAAAACTTTGCAAATCTGGATAATTGGCATCTGATATCATTTGATATGTTTTAAATATATGCAGGGATGTTTTGCAACCTTCTTAATTTCTTATAAATGTGGAAATTGGGATTAAAAACCTATTTCTCACTTCATCCTTTAAGAAGTAAATTTCCATTCCCCCTTGTGTCCCGTATAAGGAGTTTGTTTTTTGTTATACACTATCCAAATAAAAATATGTCGAATTATAATCATTTGAAAACAATGAATGAGTTATGGATAACAACATTACAATTGAGCTTATTTCATTTTGTACCTAGCTGAAAGCAACAAAGAAATTTCTGTAAGATTGGGTATCATGTGGAAGAATCTGTCATCTGATACAAAAGAAAGTTATTATACAGCATCTCGACAAGCAGATGAGGAACACAAACGGAAATACCCTGGATATTACTACAGTCCAAAGGAAGCTAGGTTACGGAAGACATTGAAGCATGATTTAGCAATGGCACGAAAAGCCCCTAAAGCAATGGAAGCCATGCATCTAGTGAAGGTAATTATTCTATTTATAGTTAAGTCATAATACCATATAAGAAAAATGATATTGGTCTCACAATTTTTTCTTAAAATTTTTCTCAACATTTCTGGAGCTTGTGTGTACAGTAACACTAAATTTTCAGGAATCAGAAATGCTTCTCTTAAAAATTTTACTTTTTTGTGTTTTATGTATTTTTTTATAATAAATGAATAGAAATGTATAAAATTTGTCAATGAAACAATTTTTTTGCTGTAGTACTCATTTAATTTCACAGTTCAGAAATGTTCATTTTTGTGTAAGTTTTAATTGTGGTTGAATCCAGAAAAATGTAGATTCCCTAATAATAAAGTTTTACCTGAAAAAAAAATCATTTGAAAAAACACTGAAAAATATATCAGATATGTTAAATGTAGGTAAGTTGCTACATTTAATAAAATGTATTGGTAATGTTAAATCATGCAACAAGGCCTAATTTGTCTTTTTTTTTAAAAAAATTTTTGTGAACTAGTTGATGAATTATTTTTACAACTAGTTGGTGAATCCAGTTTATTGAAAATAATTAGTATAAATTTATTTGTATATCTTGAAAGATCTTCATTGGTTGTCCCTCACCATATTTTCATTTCATGTTCTATAAGAATAATAGTGAAATCTCTGTATAATGGACTTCAGTTTTGTGTTTCAGTTTACTTTCATATTTCAAATTTGTTCCAAAATTCCCTACATTATAATGTCAATATTTTTATTTGAGCCTATTCCATTATGTTCAATGTTTGTACAGTGCTTGTGTTTCAAACTCAGTTTTGAGGACTTAAAAAATACTTGTTCCTTATATGTATGTATATATGTATATGTAAACCCGTATTTTCTTCTCTGCTGCATTAATCATTAACTGCCTGAAAGCAGCCTGTAAAGCAAGCTTTTCAGCATGGTAAGCAAGCATTCTTGTGCAGTATGCAAGGAGAACGATTTTTTAAAACTATTAAACTTAAATTATTCCTCTATAATATTTATATCATTAATTTCATTATGCATATGAATAGACTTTCCTTATCTAATTATATTTTAAATATTTAAATTGAACTATTAGCCTTCGAAGTTAAAATAAAAAACATAATACTATTAAATTTGCAATTTCATATCGTTCTTGAATATAAGACCATTAATGATAAAAGAGTGACTAGGTTAAAGTGCCCTCCCCCTTCCCCGTTTCAAATGATTGATTGAACCATTATGTATCAAGTGCCGATGAGTTTTGATACCTATTAGCTGCAAAATTTTGAATTGAGTGACTTCAAATTAGAATGTGCTTCTGTGGAGAAATTTGTGCGTGCTCATGGTTTTATGATATCCCGATACAAGTTTCAGCTTCTTTTGGCTAAAAACGACGACTGAAAATGGGAGTGCAATGATATTAAGATTTATACATCTTTCAGAGCATTTAAAAGAAATAGTGGAAAACACAATTTTACCAGATACCTCAGCAGCAGTGTGTGGCTGCAGATAATGTGATTCTTGTCGAAAAAAAGAATCAAATGAAATTAAATAATTGTCCTCATCAAACACAAAAATCAGTATTGCATTTTATAATTATTGGAACTCCATTTGTGAATATTTATAAGTTTTGTGCCTAGTCCACAACTTGACTTCAATCAATGTAGATGTAATTCCTTACATGTTCTTAAATCGTGTAAATTTTTATTCTGTTCTTGTGGTTCATGTGGGGATGCACTGTAATTACGGAAACAGAAATGCAGGGAATCATTGAAATGTTTTTACAGAAATATAAATTTTGCGTATGAGGGTATGTATTGGTATTCTGTTTTCTTTTCTTTCATCTTTCTATTTAGATATTTGTTGATTTCAGGAGGGTATTTTAGTGGGTATGGTCGAGATATTTGGCGAGTCCCACACACAGGGAAGAGTCATTACAGCTCTTCTCTATGGTGCGAAACTGCATTTTTCCCTACTTGCATGNCAAAAAAAAAAAAAAAAACGTATGAGGGATAGCTTCTAAAGTATCCAGCAAATAAGTTTGATGCAAATTTCTATTTATACAATGCGATAGATTAGAGAGGCGTGTGAGAGGTAATTGTGAAAGCTCACATCACAGGATTCTGCTGAGCCTAACAGGCTGCCATAGACTTTGTAAATGTAGTTGATTTGATGAGGGAAAGACCTGGATAATTAAAAAGTAAGAAAAAGGTGAATATTGGGTTGTCTGTGATCTTCAAAATTATAAAGAAAAAACACTTTACTTCCTTTCCATCCCAGTTTCTAAAAGATAATCTTCAATTAGTGAAAGATTGTCTGTACAGGAAACTGAATAGGTGGTAGTTAATATTAATTATATATTAAATTACCGTATTTACCCGAATGCAGCACCCCCCTAATATAATCCCGCCCCCTCTTATTTTTTGGGGGAAAATGAAGTTGAGTAAAATCAGTTTTTCTGAAGGGAAGTGCTCATTCAAAATTCTATTTGAAATGGTTAGTTCTGGTAAGTAAAATCATGAGGATTTTAAAATGAAAAATTAACTGGTGCAGTTCAACTTCTCTTGACGTCGTCATCCACTCGGACTTCGGCTGTTCTTCGAATTCTCGTGTCGATGCGTTATTTCCACGTGTCTGAACATAATTTAGAACTCGCAGTTTGAAGTTAGAGAGCGAAGAAGCTTCGACGCTAAGCTTTCATTGTATCGAAGAAGATCGCCGTCTCGCGACGTAATCGTGTGTTACGTTCGGCACGGCAACGGGAATCGGCCATTCCTAGGCGATATTGTTACCATTTCGAATGATCGTCCAATTCCGCTATCTATCGGTGTTACGTTACGCATATAACTTATATTCGCATAACTCGTTTTCACCCACGAAACTTTGAATTACTAGTTTTCCCCTCTTAAATTCCAAATATGGTCTCTCATATTTTTGGTCGTTGTTTTTTTTTTTTTTTTTTTTTTTTTTTTTCGGAAAAAAATGGACTGTATTCGAAAAAATACGGTAATAGAAGATGAATTATTAATGTATTATATGACCAAAAAAACAACTTAAAATTCAATTAACACTTGTAAGCATTGCATTAGACTAGTGGATATGGATGAACTAATGGATAAGAGGAAAAAATGATAGTGTGGTGTGAAATGTGTAGATTATAAAAGGAAAAAATAAAGCAATTTGCAAAAAGAAAAAAATGATCTTAGTAATATTTAATTAGTTTTTGTTTGGGAGAAATAAACTTTATCTTCCTTAAATTAGAAATATATTGCAAAATGTCATTTAAGGTTATAATTCATGTAGGATTGGTCAAAAGTTAAAGATGTATGAACTTTTCTGGTGTGGAGTATTAATTAGATAAAACTGAAACAAAATCATAAATTTTAAACTATGCTGTAAGATACCAAAATGTGATGATAATAATTACATAAAATGTATTAATCACTTGGTATATGCCACATGTATTAAAACATACATTTTGTTGTAATAGCTATGAAAATAATTCGTTATTTTATACAAAGTTCAAAAGAAACTCTGCCTTTTACATGCTAGTAACATTTTTATTCATTGTTGAGCTCATTTATTGCAAGTAATGTGTATACAGATGAAAGTTTTTGAAGTTTCTTCCCATTTTTCAAATTTGAATAATGTTAATCATGAACAACTGTTTTAGTCATTTAGATAACATTCTGTCCTCAATATGAGTGTCAAAATTATTTAAAATGTTTATTATTATTTTATTTTCATTTAACATTTGTCATATATTTATTTAAAAGATTTTTTAATTGAAAAAAAAAACTTGGTATTTATTGAATATTTATTGTTCTGATAGTTTGATTGAAATTTGAAAAGCACTAATTAAACATACACGCAATATGCTAATGAATAGATTGTAATATGTTCAGTTGAAGATAAACAGTGTTATTAAATCTCTTATTTTGGAATATAAGAATGAATAAGCCACATTTTGTCTGAGGTAAAATAATTTTTAAGGTGGTTTCAATTTTTTGTTATTGGCATTGTATTGAATGTTTATCATTGGTGGTTTTGTCATTGTTTTGTTTTTGCTATTAGTAAATCATAGTTAAACAATGAAAATTGTAAATTAAATAATTCAAGTCACATATGTAAACCAACTTGCTTGCAATTAATCTGTTTCAGGTATTGATGACAGATGGAAATGATAATCCACCGTATGTTTTACTTCAGGATTCTCCTCAAGTAGTGCAGCAGGCTGATCAGCCGATGATTGGAAGAAAGAAATCTCCGAGAATGTCCAAAGATACAATTGGAAATGAAATTCAAGTGGAAAAGAATATCCAGAAAGTTGATGGAGATGCATCACCACAAACAAAAGAAACACTTTCTTGTGCAGATACTATTTCTGCTGAACAAGTTAAAGCAGAAGTTGATTTGACAGATGACAAGTAGTTTTTACTAACATCATGATAAGTCGTGTCTAATGGAATCCAGATACTATTAAATATTTTAATTATGTCTTTTGCTCTGGGTAAAAGCAAAAATAATTTGTAAATGCAAATTTTTGTCTACATTGTCAGACTTATTGCATTAGATTGTTAAATTAGCACCTGCTATACCTGTTTTTTTTTGATTAAATATTTGCTTTTATTGTTCGCTTATGAATGTTTGAGAATTACAATCTTTGTGAATAATTGAATTTTGTAATGCATTTATGGTGGTAATAATGTTGGTGTATTCTGATGTAAGTTTTTATGCAGACTGTATTATTCTACATAGAAATAATGTTAGAAACCATTAATAATTGATTTTTTATTTCTTATCAATGACCAGTGTGAGAATCATTGCATTGGAAAATCATTTAAGCAATTTTCCTGTATCATATGAAGGGTTCAGTGTATAAATTTATGAATTAATTGTATTGCTGTAATCATGTTCCTATATGATTTGAAAATTTATTTAAAGTTTTTAGTTCGCCAAAGATATAAGTTAAGAATTGTGTTTCCATGGAATCTTTTTCAATATGTGTATTTTATTAATTTGTAATTGCATTGATTTTGATATTTTGTTGTAATCATGTTGTAGTGCTTGTAATTATTCACTGTATATTTTCGTATTATTTGATGTATAATTTTTTATTAATGACTTATAATTGTTGGAGATATACAAAGCATGGTCATGTTAATAAATGATATATGCGTATGCTACAGATGTTCATATTGATAAATTTGTTACAATCATGAAATCTCTTATTTTAATTTCAATATTTTGCTCTATTTATGTAAGATTGTTTTACTTGTGAAAAGAAATTGCATCTATCTTGAATATGTTTGAACATTATTTAGTTTTGAAAGAAGAGTATTGTAACTTCTTGCAAAATAATTATTTTAGAAGAATTTAGTCATTATTTTAGACATTCCTGTTCATATTTGCCTTTGGGTGAATTTTAATTGTGAACTGGTGATTCTTGTTATTTGAAGATAAATGGAGATAAGTCAACAGTAGAAAAAACAGGACTGAAACCAATACTTATTAACTTCACCAAAAACAATTTTCATGTTCATAAAAATGTTATTTTGATTTTTTGTGGATTTGTGGTTTGCATTTTTTTGTGAAGTTTCTGCAAATCATCTAAATTTTTATGTTGTTATGGTGAATTCAGTCAATTAAAGCTCATATTATTTTTATGGGTTTTTATTTTCATATTTTCATTTCTTAAAAGATTCAAAAGATCTTCGGGTTTAAAGTTCTGTTTCATCTTATAAAGTAATTTTTTTTAAAAATATTATGTTTCTAGAAATTTTTATTATTAAATTCCAGATTAAATATTGACCCAGAATAAATTGTCTAAATCTTTTTAAATGTGTGAAACATGGTTTTCATCTTGGTTCTTATAACTTTCCACTTTCATGCTGGCTACTTATGTAGATTGCTCATTGTAATGTATGGATCATGTTCATAGTAAGGGTTTACTTATCAAAGATGTTCCTCTTTATGTGTATTACCATTCTCCTTATTATGTAAGGTAACACTCATGAAATTGCTAGTTGCCAACATGTAGCATGTTACTCATTTTTATTTTATTGATAAATTATCATTGTGTATTTAAAATATGAGAAAAGGTATGATTGTTTCTGTTTGGAAGCAAGTGTTGTTTCTGAAACTAAATTTTATACTGAAGTGCCTTAGATAGAGCTCACACAGGTTTATCATGTCAAAGTTGCTACAATTGTCTTTTTTTCTCTCTATATATATCTGGAGGTTGTCTTGATATGTTTCCTTGTTTATGAGAAACTACCTTACAGTATACGTTTACAGTTAAATAATGAGATTATTTGTTGAGATATCATTGTTTTAATTTTTCTGTTGTCTTAAAAAGCATCACAGTAATTTCATATATTGATAATGAAGTCTGAATTAAATTTAATAGGTGTAATATTTATTCAATTCTTCAACATCCTAGAAGTACTGTAAGTGTGTTTGTTTAAATTTTATTGATGTTTGAAGAAGAAAAATGTTATTTCATGAAGTAGAGCATTTTGGAAATTACTGCTTGGGTAGACATGGAATGTCTGTTCTTGTTTATATTTTCTGGTTTTTTAAAAACTCTTAAAATATGCACATAACCCAAGTAGACCATTTCATGAAATCTAAAAATTCAGAGTTCTATACCTTGTGATAAGAGATTAATTATCAAGAGGAATCTTTGTTATTAGAAGACAGGTATTGAAGTAGAAATTTGTCAATTGAGTGAATTTAATATAGGTAAATAATTGAGGCTAGCAAATGAAAAGCCTAAATTTTCATTATTAACCTACTTATTTTTCATTATCTTCCCTTATAATTGCCCGAGGACAATGGTTGAGCTGATGCCTACATTTTTATTTATCATCTCTCTTGAAGTTTTTTCAAGAGTATTGTGAAAAAGAAGGGTCTTTATTTTTAGTCATTGTTTTATATATTTTTTGTTATGTTAATTATAATTAAAAACAAACTTAAAGAAGGAATTTCATTTGTAAAGGACTAACAACTGAAACTGCTTTATTAGGGAGAATATGATGAAGATTCCTATTAGTTTGAATTATTTTTTAGTTGTACATTAATTTATTTTTACATTAATTTTAAATGTACATAATTTGTTGAATTGTTGCTACTAAACCACATGTGATCAATAAGTTATAAAGATAATTGAAGTGTGCAGGGAGAAATCAGGAAATGTACATTATTATTAAGAAATTCTTCACTGAAAAGTCTGAATATCACAATAAATTAACTTCTACAAACTTCAATGAAATGCACTACCTTGCAAAACATGTGGAAATTTATTAATGATGAGAATAATAGTGTTGGAATACTGAAAGTCATTGGAATTATTATTAATGTGGCACCAGATTATATTAGGAAAGTTGTAATATTTCATTCACTATGATTAGAATTCTCTGGATATGTGTAACATCGAAGTATGATTTCTCATAAAATAATATTTCATTTCACTGTGACAAATCAGTGTTGGAAATGGTACACTTTGGAATGTCAGCAATTCACTTAATATACTATTAAGTATGTCTTCTCTTTTGCTCACTCCACTAATTGTAAGAAAATTATATACTATTTATATTGTATTCTTTTATAATCATTTTGATTAACCTGTATATGTTTCTCTGTTATGTAATGTATCATTGTAATATCAATCACACTTGTTTCCCGGAACTGTGGAGTGTTAAATTGCTATGTACATAGAGGACAACACAATTATGTGGGCTCTTTCATTCTTGTGTATCAGCTAGAGTGGATATAGTAATGTCATTCTATTTATCAATGTAAAATTCAATTTTCTTCTTTGTAGTATAATGTACATATATTTTTTGTACAAAATTGCCTATTTAGTTCTTTAATTGCTGAATCTATCATCTTGTAGGTATTTAGATTATTTTTATGAATAGATCATGTTTTCAAAATGTTATGTAAGTAATAACCAGAACTGGAAGTGTCACTTTGTGTTGTTTTCTGTCTGTTGAATAATTGTTTGACATGTTCCCATTAAAATTTATGGTGCCATACAGCTGTATTTGGGTATTCAATGTACATGTAATTTTATGACTTAAGTTGTAATATGCTGAATTAATCATGTATTCATTAGTTTCAGTGTCATTGAATAAAATTTGTTTTACCCAGAATTGGTTTAATTTAGTAATGGAATGTGGTGTATCTATTTTAGGGTAAATATTAGCAAAATTTCTGAAATTTTATATATATTGTTTGTTTTTTTCCATAATTTGATAACCTGTGGAAAGCTGATACAAAACTTTCCTTTCTATTAGGCCCCAAAGTAGTGTTTAAAACTTAAATCCCTCACTGGTTTACTCTCTTCCTAGGGTATCTGTATCTCTTCACCTTGAGGGTTCTGTGCGCTTCAAAATCCTTCATAGGTAGTTCTTAGAAGTGAAATAGGCTATTGTTGCTATTCCCTATATTTGCATGTTAATGGGGGACAAAGCTTTCTCCTGCTAGTTCATATTTTAACTTGCTTTCCAAATGTTTGAGTACTTGTGCTGTGATTTAACATGTTATGATACCAATACAATGTAATATCTATCATTTAAGGTCCTGGAGACCTGAACGAGAGTTAAGTAATAAAATAAGTGACAGGAGTCAATTTATTTAGCGAGTCTCTGGTTCAATAATTCTTCTATTGTTTGGAAAGGACAAGCCTGCATCCATTTTATTAGTTGATTCTTGTTTTACTTTGTGGTGTCTTCAGTTGATGAATTGATGAATTGACCTCCCACATAAGATGGCTTCTTTTCAATGACAGCAAAGTTATTGAATCTTCGGTGTTGCTTTTCATACAGATTTTGTTGTGACAGTAGTGTTAAAAGATAATATAAGATCACTGAAAATTAATTGCCAAAGCTCGACCAGGTACTGTATCCACACCACCTAGTGCTTCAAGGCATATTTTTGTTAAGTGAGCATTATTCAAGTTATTGTTTTTTCAGTAACAATGTAACTCCTCTCAAAACTCGTTAAGTGATGAAAATTTTACTGTATAGTAAATACAGTATTTTAAATGTTTTAATGGAGCAATTTTTTAATATTTCTTGTCAAAGTAACATAAAAGAATGTAAGTAAATTATTACCCAGTCAGAAATCAGAGCTTCTGGGAAGCTAGGGCAAAGCGTCCACGAACCACTGAGGAACTACTGCGAGTGCCTTGTAAGGATTCGCCCAACTTCCGTTAAAGGTTTTACTGGACTGTAAAGCATCCTGCAAGCTCATGAAAACAATCTTGAGGGTTTGTGGAGTGTCCAAAGTAGAGCACGCTGGAATCGCCTGTTCTCAATGAGTAATAATAAAAAAATTTAAGAAATCACCTAACAAAATAATATATAATTAACTCTCAAACTCTTCTTAAAATATGTAGCAGATCCACTAGAAAAATACATCAGAATTGTCAAAAATTAAAAAAATAATTCTTTGAATTTTTCAAGAGAAAAAAGAATATTATTGAATTGCTTGTTGAATTGAATTCAAAATTATTGAATTATTGCTTGTTTGCGGAGAGTAACTTAGTTTATTGCCCCTCACATGCTCATACACAGTTTGCAACTGCTTTTTTGATAATGAAGTTTCATTATAATGTGAAACTACATGGCAATTCAATGTTACAGTACTAAAATTATCCTAATTTCTTCATTATAATGCAAATAGTAGCTTTTTATGTAAAAATATCCTACATCTGCCCTTATTATGCTGTAAACTCCATAAGAAACAGTAGGAAGGGGACATATTTGTCTCTCATAACAGTGCCATTGCAAGAACCTCAGGTGTCCACTGATGCACTACTGATCTTTGGTGGTCTGACTGAAGCGTATCTAGGTGGTGGTTGGGGGTTGGTCTACTGCGGGCCTCATCCTCTAAGGGGCCTCCAAATGGATCTTAA